>WKLD01000016.1:0-15205 GCA_011316045.1 Picochlorum costavermella | reverse complement strand
AATCCAATTGATGGGCTACCAGAAATCATCCAAGAAAGTATTACCGTATCCAGAGTACCAACAATTCTCCATGTTAATGTTTTGGCAATATGTCTCTTGTGAGATTGGTCCTTCATTATTTTGAGGCTACAAACCAAGGGTTTAGTAAGTTTTCCTTATTGTAAAGAAGCGGTTCTTTAGTAGCTTGCGAAATCACATTAATGCCTACGGCATTACAAATGGCTTGACCAGCAGCTGTGTCCCACTCCATAGTCGGTGCAAATCTTGGGTAAACATCAGCTTTGCCTTCAGCAACAAGGCAGAACTTTAATGAGCTTCCTTTGGAAACTATGCTTACCTCCTTTCCAGATGATCTAATATTTTCAACAAAATCCAGGGTTTCTTGGCTCATATGAGAGCGGCTTCCGACGACTTCAACCGAATTTGAAGAGGTTTTTGGCTTTAGTGGCTTTGCGTTTGCACCTACTGTGTCTATAGATGAATCATGAGATGTTAGATCTGCGAAATAAGCATTTTTCTCCTCTACATTTGCAAAATATAATCGTTTTATAGTTGGCACATAAATCACGCCTAATATTGGCCTCCCACTTTCAACCAAAGCTATGTTTACTGTAAATTCACCGTTCCTTTTATAAATTCCTTGGTACCATCTACTGGGTCTACAATCCAACAAGTGCTCCAGTCTTTTCTAATGGAGTAGTCAATTTGTTTATTTTCTTCACTAATAATAGGAATTTCAGTATCTATTAAATATGAATTAATCACTTCATTGGCTTTTTTATCAGCTTCTGTTAATGGCGATTTGTCATCTTTTATTTCAACATTAAACGAAGTGTCGTAAACCTGCATGATAACTTTTCCCGCATCTAAGGATGCTTTGATGGCTGTCATTATTTTCTTATTTTCGAGTATATTAATCATATTAATTCTCTTATTACCAGTTAAATCTATATCTTTAATTCTTCAATCATGGCTTTTAGGCTTTCTTGCCATTCATTTAGGTTTCTATATACTTTTTCCGTTTCTGAAATTTCTAAAACGCTATATTTAGGTCGCTCTGCTATGGTTTTATAACTGTCTACAGAAAAAATATTTGCAGTTTTCTTTGGGTTAAAATGCTTGACTATTTCTTTTGCAAAACCGTACCAAGTTGTTTTCCCTTTGGCCGAGAAGTGGTAGATTCCGTAATGAATATCGTCTGATTTGATTAGATAAATAATAAACCTTGAGAGATCCAAACAGCTTGTGGGTGTACCTTGTTCTTCAGTTGTAATTTTTAACTCTACATTTTGTTTTGTTTTGTTGACAATGGTTTTGAGAAAATTTTTGCCAAATAGAGAATAAAGCCAAGACGTTCTTATAATGTAATGCTCTTTTATTGTTTCCTTAATATAGAGTTCGCCTTTAAGCTTAGACCTACCGTACTGGTTTATTGGATCGGTTTTGTCTTTTGTAGTGTATGGTTCTCTTTTTTTTCCGTCAAAAACATAATCCGTAGAAATGTGAACTAATTTTATATTTTTTGACTGGCAAACCTCTGCAATATTCTTTGCTCCTTCTGCATTTACTAAAAAAGCTTGGTCAACGTTTTTTTCTGCCAACTCAACATTTGTATAGGCGGCACAATTGACACAAAAATCAAAATCATTCTTATTAAAAAGAGTGCTAATTGACTTCTTATCGGTTATGTCTACATCCTCTTTTGAGTAAAAGCTATAACTGTCTGGCTCTTTATCAACTAAAGAATTTAGTGTCTGGCCTAATTGCCCGTTAGCACCTAAGACAGCTATCCGCTTCATAATTTAGCGTTTTTAAAAGATGGTAAAAGCAAGTCTTTCTCTGAGAGAATTAATTCAGACTCTGGGTATTTCCAGTCTATATTTAAATCTTTATCATTGTATATTACCCCTGTTTCTGATTCTTTGTTATAAAAATTATCACATTTGTAACTAAAAATAGTGTTATCCTCTAAGACCAAAAACCCATGGGCAAAGCCTCGAGGTATAAAAAGTTGAGTTTTATTTTCTTCAGATAGAATTGCTGAGACGTGTTCGCCAAAAGTTAAGGAGTTTTGTCTCAAATCAACTGCAATGTCCAACACTTTACCTTTAATAACCCTGACCAATTTTGCTTGTGCAAACTCACCTTCTTGGTAGTGTAGACCCCTTAAAACACCTTTAGAGGATTGGGATTCGTTATCTTGAACAAAGCTAATGTTCTTTCCAAGGGCTTTTTTAAATACGTTTTCATTGTAGCTCTCTATAAAATAGCCCCTTTTATCTTCAAACACTTTTGGTTGTAGTGTATAACACCCTTTTAATTTTGTTTCTTTTATAATCATATTATTCAGCCAGTAAACTCAGGAGGTGCTTGCCGTAACCGCTTTTGGTTAGGGTTTTTGCAACTTTTTTGAATTGCGTCTTATCTATAAAACCCATTTTGTACGCTGCCTCTTCAATAGCTCCAATTTTTAAACCCTGTCGTTCTTCTATTACCTGGACAAACTGTGAAGCTTGCATCAGTGAATTAAACGTGCCTGTATCTAGCCAAGCTGTACCTTTATCTAAAACACTTACTTTTAGTTTCCCCCTCTCTAAATACGTTTTGTTAATATCGGTAATTTCTAATTCTCCTCTTTTACTTGGTTTTATGTTTTTTGCTATTTCTACCACAGAGTTATCATAAAAATATATTCCTGGGACTGCATAGTTAGATTTTGGCTTCGTGGGCTTTTCTTCAATCGACACGGCTGTACCGTTTTTATCAAACTCAACAACTCCATAACGCTCTGGGTCGTGTACATGATAGGCGTAAATAATTCCACCGTCGGGATTATTGTTTTGTTGAAGTAATTCTGATAAGCCTGTACCGTAAAAAATGTTATCTCCAAGGATTAAAGCAACTTTATCCTTTCCTATAAAATCTTCTCCTATGATAAAAGCTTCAGCAAGACCTTTGGGTTCTTCCTGTACTGCATATTGAAAATTACAGCCATACTTTTTACCATCTCCCAATAACTTTTCAAATAGTGGAAGATCCTCTGGTGTAGAAATTATAAGTATGTCCTTTATCCCAGACCACATAAGCGTAGATACGGGATAATAAATCATAGGCTTGTCATAAATCGGCATAAGTTGTTTACTTATGGCTAAAGTTAATGGATGCAATCTTGTACCTGATCCGCCAGCTAGAACTATCCCTTTCATTAGTTTTCGTATTTATCTAAGTACCAGTGTATGGTTTTTTCTATTCCTGTTTCAAAATTCTCTTTTGCTTCCCAGCCTAATTCACTTTCAATCTTTGAGGCATCAATAGCATATCTAAAATCATGTCCAGGTCTATCCTTTACAAAGGTTATTTGTTTAGAATATGGTTCTTTTTTCGGTTTGATATTGTCTAGGATTTCACAGATCTTATGGGCTATATAAAGATTATCTCTTTCATTCTTTCCTCCAATATTGTAGGTTTCTCCTTTTCTTCCTTTTTGAAAAACCAAATCAATTCCTCTACAATGGTCTTCTACATACAACCAATCTCTTATATTTTTTCCATCACCATATATAGGAATGTTTTCTCCACTGATAGCTTTTCTTATAATTGTTGGTATTAATTTCTCATCATGCTGTTTTGGTCCATAGTTGTTACTGCAATTTGTAGTAACTACGTTCATGCCATACGTATGGAAATAACTCCTAACAATAAAGTCTGATGATGCCTTAGAGGCGCTATAAGGACTGTTGGGAGCGTAGGGTGTTTCTTCTGTAAAAAGCCCTGTTTCCGCTAGGGTGCCATAAACCTCGTCTGTAGAAATATGATGAAACCTATTGCTTACAAAACCTGATTTGGGTTTAAAGGGAGCGTCCATCCAAAAGGTTTTAGCTATATTAAGTAGATTAAAGGTGCCTTCTATATTTGTTTTTATAAAAGTATCTGGATTGCTAATTGAATTGTCTACATGAGACTCGGCAGCAAAATGAATGACTCCAGAGAAGCTGTGTTTTTTGAAAAGTTCATTGACCAATTCTGTATCACATATATCTCCCTTTACAAAACTATAGTTTTTATGGTTTTGTAATTGTTTTAAATTAGAAAGCTCGCCTGCGTAGGTGAGCTTATCTAAATTAACAATATTGATGTTTTCTCGCTCTTTTAGCAAATAGAAAATAAAATTTGAGCCAATAAAACCAGCACCACCTGTAATTAGTATTGTTTGCTCTTTACTCATAGTTTTTTATGTATTGAAAAGTTTTGAACATTAAGTAGCCTAATATTATAAATAGCATTGTTAAAGCAGGAAAAAGAATGGTGTATCTTTCCAGGAAACTTTTTTCTATGGTTCCAACATCTTCAAAGCCAGATAAAATGTCATAAAAATCATTGTTTTTAATTAATTCTTGCTCAAGTATTTTAAGAGAGTCTCTTATGACCATTTCTTTCTGAAATAACTCATACTCTCTTGTTGTTGTTTTTTGATTGGTTAAAGGTATCATACCGTTAAGGCCAATTGATACTTTATCACTTTCGGATTCTGTTGTAAGAACATCGAAATATATTTTTTGCAGACTATCTATTCGTTTCAATTCGCTTTTATAAGCTCTAGTTTTTATCTCAATAGATTTATCCCTTATTTCTTTTAGCTTCTCTGAATATTCATTCTCGAATGTTTTTACAAAGCCCCTTTCTAAACTTGTAAAAATATCACTAGCCTTAGATTTAGCTTTTATAGAAAAAATACTACCGCTTAAAATATCCCTATTATCCACATATTCTTCATAGGTCATGTCTTTTGCTAGCGTAATGTCTATTTGTTTTATATAATCGTTATATTCTTTAAGTAAATCATTACCTGTTTCAGGTCCTATTTCAATATCAAAGCCCATTAACTCAGAGGCTGTTGTAGTGTCAATTTCAAATACAGAAGACAATTCTTTTAAATTTTCAGAACCTATTAAAGCATTAAAATAATTGACATTATTTGCTAATTGGTATTTAGAGTCAAAATAAGGTTTAACTAGCATACTCGAAGTGTAAACCGGTTTTTTAAATTTTTCCGCAAAAAACCCAATAACAGCTGCAGCCATAAGAGCGATGGCTATTACTTTAAAATTATTTACAATAGGTTTTAGGGCATAGATTAAGATAGAAAATAGCCCTTTGAGGATTTTGCCAATAAACAAAAATAACTTTTCAAACAATCTGCCAATGACATTAAATAATTGCCCTAAATCTACTTCCTCAGTTTTTGTGTTTTCAGGTAATTTATCACTCATGAATTAAGAATTAAATATTTGTTCTAGTATTTTTTTTGTTATTACATATGTTGGTTTAACACCCGATGTCCCCAATCCACCAGATGCCAGTGTGCTTCCGGTTTCTAGAGGGTTATCACTTGCGTAATACGCATATCTAACTTTTACATCTTCATTTATACTGCCTCTGACTTTTGATGCTGCCTGAATCGCTTTTTGATAATGCGCTCCTTCCATTTCTAACCCAATAACATTCCAAGTTGACTTTTTAAAGAATTTTAAAATCTCTTTGTTTTGCAAAGATGTGCCTAAAACAGTGACCATAGTGCCTTCAAAAACATCAACTCCGCAATCTACTAAATCGTTTTTACTTAGTTCGTTTTTAAATGGGTAATTGTCAGCTGTGCCTTCAAAAATATGGGCCGAAGGAATCATAACATCTCCTTTGCCTCCCTCTAAAATACCTGCCTTACCCATAATAGATATGGATTTAACATCTAAATGAACTTTTTTACCATTCACCTTTATCGGTTTTAGAAATTCATCCATAGTTTCATACGCCTGTTCTCCAAACGCATAGTCCATAACAAAAATTACAGCTTTGTCATCCTTATTGGATTGTGAATACTCAAAGTCTGTATTAGAAAAATCTATTTTATCTGTATCAAAAATTTGGACATCTATGTTGGTTCCAGACGTGTCCTTTATGTAGATCATTCCGTTCTGCAACGCAGATTTCTCTACTTTATTGCGCATTCCAACACTTTTCGAGTTGCTAAGGGTTTCGTAAACCTCAAAAATGTCTTTTTTGGAATCAGCACCCTTAAGAGTACCTTTCGCAAAAATAGAATTCATAACACTGTGCATGTTTGCGCTAATAATGTGTATCGGTCGCTCTAAAAGTCCGTGCTTATTTAATATCTCTTTTATATTGTCTGCCCATACTTCACCGTGGATATGATGGCCCAATCGTTCTCTTAAAACTGGGCTAAAAGTTATGGTTCTTTTATTGCCATTTATGACCTCCTCAATTGCCAACTTACCCAACCAATAAACAATGTGCAATAAGCGTTCTGGTTGACTCTCTGTCGCAAACTTAGGATATGCTTCAGTTAATTCATTGAAAGTTCTCCCTAAAATATTTGCGGTATGGGTAATGGCAATTTCGCGCTCTTTTTGAGTTAGTTTTTTTGTTGAAGTAACAGCATTTTCTAACTTCTGCCAGTCTCTAACAGTGGCCCCTTCTTCATTAATAATAATCCGCTTACTTATTTTGTGAGACTCCACAAACAAAAATGTAAGATGTGTTAAAATATCGTAGATTTCTGAACGGCCTCTTGTTATTTCAATATTCATTTGCTCATCGTCTATACGATAGCAATTTCGTCTTCGTTTTGGTGGGATTATAGGCTTAAAATGCGAATTGGCATAACCTTCATCACTTGTTAGGTTTATAAATGTACATTCTTCTATGCCTCGAGGTAAACGATCAATAACATAAAGTAAACCCTCTATTTCTGCTTTTTCATCGGCAATAGAACCGTAGATTTCTGGACGTAACAACAACAATGCCTCCCGCAAAGTTTCGCCCGAGACTCCCATTGGTTTATAAAATCCACGATTAAACAAATGCCGCATGGTTATATACATACGCTCGATTGCATTTGAGCTTTCTTGCGCTCTAGTTCTTTCGTGTTTTTTCTTAACTGTGCTCATACATTATTTTAACCTACAAATATAGAGTTATTTAGTTAATTGAAGTTCGTATATTTTATCAGCTATTTTTCTATCATTGGATAATCTCGGGATTTTATTTTGTCCACCTAGTTTTCCTATAGATTTCATATAGGCTTTGAAACCGTCTTTCTTTACTCCAGTGATCTTTAAGGGTTGCAAGACCTTTCCTTTTATTAAATCTAGATAATAGCTGTTTTGTTTTTGGAGCGATTGCTCTATATCTTCTATAAATTTAGCTTCGTTTTCAGGTTCATTTTCATACTCAATAAACCATTCGTGATAAGGTAGCCCCTCCTCTGGGTTAATTTGAGGTGCTACAGTAAATTCATTAACAGTAATTGATGTATTATCTGTAGCTTCTTTTAGGGCTTGTTCAACTTCCTTCCCTATAACGTGTTCTCCAAAAGCAGAAATAAAGTGTTTTATTCTGCCACTAACAATAAGTCTATAAGGTTTTAGTGATGTGAACTGCACTGTATCTCCAACATTATACGCCCAAAGACCAGCTGTTGTAGAGATGATCATAACGTAGTTAACACCAAGTTTTACATCTTTTACTGTTATTCGTTCCGGATTGTCACTAAAGAAATGTTCAGCTTCAACAAACTCATAAAATATACCGGAGTCTAATTGTAAGAGCATCCCTTTTTCATTTTGCTTGTCTTGAAATGCAAAAAATCCTTCACTTGCAGGATATAGTTCTATACTATCAACCTTTCTACCTATTAGGTTTTCGAATTTAGCTTTATATGGCTCATAATTAACGCCTCCAAATATGAATAAATTAAAGTTTTTGAAAATTTCGCCCACCTTCTTCCCTCTCTTTTCTATCAACTTTTCAAAATACATTTGTACCCAAGACGGAATGCCAGAAATAACCGTCATGTCTTCGTCGACAGTTTCTTCAACTATGGCGTTTACTTTAGTTTCCCAATCCTCAATGCAATTGGTTTCTAGACTTGGCAATCTGTTTTTTTGAAGGTATTTAGGCACATAATGTGCCACAATGCCAGAAAGTCTTCCCAGCTTAATCCCGTTTTTTTCTTCTAGAGTTGGGCTTCCTTGTAAAAAAATCATCTTGCCATCTACAAATTTTGAGTTTCCGGTTTCGTTGATGTACAATAGAATGGCATTTCTAGCGGCATCAACATGTGTTGGCATGCTTTCTTTAGTAATGGGAATATACTTAGCACCAGATGTCGTACCAGATGTTTTAGCGAAATACAAGGGTTTGCCTTTCCACAGTATATTCTCTTCGCCTTTAACAACGCGTTCTACATAGGGCTTTAAGTCTTCATAGTCCCTTATGGGCACTTTAGACTTAAAATGCTCATGCGTAATAATCTCACTGAAATTATGGTCTTTACCAAAAACAGTGTTTTTTGCTTCTGTTATAAGATTATGAAACACTTTTTCTTGGGTCTCAATAGGATTTGAAGCCCATTTTTTTATACGCCAAGCTATAATTTTGGCAAAAGGTTTGGATAGTGCTGCTTTAACCGATGGCATTACTGAAAATCAATGAAATTAGTAGGGTTTACTGGGTAGCCTTTACTCCAGAGTTCAAAATGAAGGTGCGGACCTGTGCTCAACTCTCCCGTATTTCCAGACATGGCGATGACCTCTCCCGCCTTAACTAAATCGCCTTGAGACTTTGTAATGGCTGAGTTGTGCTTGTACACAGAAATTAATTCTTGGTTGTGCTCAATAATAACTACATAGCCCGTTTCTACAGTCCACTCTGCAAATATAACTGTTCCATCTGCCGTGGCCTTAACAGGAGTGTCATTAGCGACTACAACATCTACAGCAAAGTGCTTGTCTTCAATATTATACTCTTCTGATATAGTTCCATTAACTGGCGGAAATAACACAAAACTATTTTGGTTTGTTGATTCTTCAAACAAGTTATATTTATCCTCTTTTTCAACTTTTTCTCTTAACAAAGAGTCTTCTTTGTTGGTCGTAATCTGCAAAATATCTACGTCGTTTTTGGCCGCTTCTATAATGGAATCTCTATTAAATTCAACCGTTGATACATCACCAGTAAGAACTTTTCGGATTGAGGCATAATATCGTTTATTTAGCTCCAATTCCTGAACCAACGAGTCTGTTTTATAGTTAAGAACAGAGGCTTCTTTTTTAAGCTTTGCTGATGAATACCCAGGAATGTACTCGCGCAACGGCGTAAAGGCAATCAATAGAATGGTAAAGAATACCAAGAAAATTGCCGAAAGTGATGTTAAGACAAAAACATTAAGGCGTGTTAGTTTAATTGCAAAACGTTCTTCGAAAGTATCTTCATTAAGGATTACTAAACGATACTTATGAAGTAGCTTTTTAGCAATTTTTTTTTCTTTTTTTTTCTTTTTTGCCATTAAAACAAAATTAGTTAAAATAGTGAAATAGCGCTATCAATAAGTGCTAAAGTTGGGTTTACAACGTTATAATTAAAGTATAATTACTAACTTTGTGGTCTAAATTTAAAAATATGATTTCTAGCAATATAGTTTTAGCGTTGGGTCCATGGCAAATTGTTTTAATAGTTGTGGCCATTTTACTATTGTTTGGTGGTAAAAAAATTCCTGAACTAATGAGAGGTTTGGGTAGTGGTATCAAAGAGTTTAAAGACGCAAGTAAAGAAGATCCTGCTGACAATAAGGAAAAAGAATAGTTCCTTAATTGAAAAACATAAAAAAAGCCAACTGAATCAGTTGGCTTTTTTATTACTTAATAGTTATGGATTTAACGATTGACTCTATTTCAAAAATGTATTCGCCCTTATTAAGTGATGGTGCATACACATAACCATCTGCAATTAAATAGCGTTTGTTCACTTTGTCCTCTATGGCGAAGGTTATAAAAGGCCCTCCCATGGTATAACCTTCCATATCCCAAAGCCCTCTAACTTCATAAGTTGGTTTATTATCAATTATGGTTTTGAACATTGCGGGTGCGAAGGCGTCTTCAACCTTCATATAGATACCATCTTCGCCTGGGACTTTAGTTTTTGTAATATGATTTCGAATTTTAATAATGTCAACAACAGTGCTATCACCTTCAGAAATTGTTTCCATCGGAACTTCATAAAACATAATATCTATTGTTTTACTGTTATCCAGCGCTTTCCTTAGCCAATAAAAATCGTTCTCTGATTTTCCAAACTTATAGACTGAAGGAATATCAACTGTAAAACCAAGCTGATTTTCCATTTTTTCGTCTTTTAAAAGTGATTTATTGATTTGTCTTTGCTTCTCCTTTACTTCTTCTTTATTAAATGCATCAATAATTCTCGCTTTGCTTTCTTTTAATTGAGCAATTATATCTTGATTTGTTTTCCCACGAACTACAGCTACGGTTTGTGGCTTTGCGAAAACATTATTCTTAATAATAGTCGTCGCTTCTACATCACTTTTCTCTATTTTAAGAACAATTCTGCTGCGTGTAGCAAAACCGTCAAAAACTTGAGGCGGAATCTGTTTTAAATTAAACATTGGTTCGTCTGTTGGCAGCCCATTAAGTGGTGCGGCAAAAATTTCTCTAACACTTTCACCCACACTACCTTCCCAAAGCGTATTGTCTACAACCACCGAAATACTGTTTAAAATACCGTTAGATGCTGGGAGATAAGTTGTTTTGTCATCGTCTTTTTTGTCACCACATGCAACCAATAGCACACAGAACAGTAAAGTGTATAATGTTCTCATAAGTTTATTTTTTGTTGATTTTTTTATTCAGACACAACAAGTGTCATTCCTATTTTGAGTTTACTACCACTAATATCGTTCCATTCTTTAAGATTTTGAACAGAAACTCCAGAAAATTTTTGGGCAATACTCCAAAGCGAATCACCAGATCTTACTTTATAAATTTGTTTTCCGTTTGTATTTACAACCTTTTTTTCTGTTTTTGGTTTTGTGGAAGCAACTGGATTTCTCGGGTAGATGGTTAGGCGCTGTCCAATTTTTAGGTTGTTACTTCTGAGACCGTTCCAACGTTTTATCTGGCTTACTCGCACTCCATACCTCCTTGCAATCTTGCCTAAATAATCGCCACTCTTAACGCGGTATCTTATTTTGGTATCAGAATTCAACAATTGTGGCAAAGGTTTTTCACGCTTATTAAATTCTGCATTTGCAAAAGCATATATTTTATCTTCGTTTGTAGTGAAGATGCCAACAGCTTCTCTGGGCAAACGTAGTGTGTAGGTTTTTCCGTCTACCTTAGGTATAATGTCCAATTTATAAGACGGATTCAAAAACTGTAGCTCTTCAATTTTTACTCCCGTAGTCTCAGAGACCTGATCTAAAGAAATCATTTGCTTCACATGGATGGTGTCTGTTTGTACATACTGAAATGCTGGTCGCTCAGGTTTAAAACCGTGTTCTTTAGCATATTCAAAAATGTACATAGTTGCCAAAAACGCCGGAACATAGCCAGCTGTTTCCCTTGGTAGGTTTTGGCGGATATTCCAATAGTTCTTATAACCACCTGAACGCCTTATGGCTTTATTGACATTTCCTGGTCCTGAATTATAGGCGGCTAAAGCTAAATCCCAATCTCCAAAGATTTTATAAAGCCTAGATAGGTATTGAGCTGCTGCAGTTGTCGATTTTATTGGGTCACTTCGTTCATCTACATAGCTACTCACATCCAATTTATATTCTTTCCCGGTAGCAAACATAAATTGCCATAAACCTGTTGCACCAACTCTGGAACGCGCTCTGGGTTTTAGTGCAGATTCTACAATTGAGAGATACTTCATTTCCAAGGGAATATTATAATTGTCAAACTCTTGCTCAAACATTGGGAAATAAAAATGGCTTAATCCCATTAAACGCTCCATAGATGTGCGTCTATATTTGAGATAGTTTTTTATAACACTTTCTAATGAAGGGTTATATTCTACATTGAAAGGTGTTCTGGCATTGAGTCGTTTTAGCCTCGCTTTTAAAGTATCTGTGGTTAATTCTGGATAATCAACAGGTTCGTAAGTTAGTTCTGAAACCGATTTGTAAATGGTATCAAATAATGAGTTGTTATAAAGCTCATCTAACCATTTTTGATCTAATTCAGCAGCTTCAGCTAAATCCTGAAGGTTTTTGATGTTTAAAGAATCAATCTCGGCAGGAATATTTTTTTGTGGTATTACAGAGCCATCAACTATGGTGTCTGTTTTTTCGGAAATCTTTGTTTGTTGCTTAGTTGTGCTATCCGTTTTTACTTGAGAAAAACCAAAAGACATAAACAAGAGTAAGCAAAATGATATAATACCTTTTATTCCCATAGACCTAGTTTAGATGTGCCAAACATAACGTTGGAGGCTCTAAAATAGTATTTTTTACGACTTTAGTCTAAAATAGCAGCAATTCCTGGTAAAGTTTTACCTTCTAAGCTCTCTAACATTGCGCCACCACCTGTGCTCACGTAGCTTACCTTATCTTCAAACCCGAATTGCTTTACGGCTGCAACAGAGTCTCCTCCACCAACTAGTGAGAATGCGCCATTTTTAGTTGACTTCGCAATCGATTCGCCCAAAGCTATAGTGCCTTTTGCGAAATTTTCCATTTCAAAAACACCAAGAGGGCCGTTCCACAATATTGTTTTGCTTTGGTTTACTACATCATCGAAAATTTCCAAAGACTTTGGTCCAGCATCTAAGCCTTGCCAACCATCTGGGATTTGCCTAACATCAAAAATTTGTGTATTCGCATCGTTACTAAAAGCATCTGCAGCAACGACATCAACTGGTAAATGAATTTTTACGCCTTTCTCCTCTGCTTGTTTCATAATCTCCAATGCCAAAGCCATTTTATCGTCTTCGCAGATGGAATCTCCAATACTTCCACCTTGTGCTTTTATGAAGGTAAATGTCATTCCTCCTCCTATAATTAAATGATCTACTTTATCTAATATATTTTCAATAACTGTGATTTTTGAAGATACTTTTGCTCCGCCAAGTACTGCTAATACTGGTTCTTCACCATCTTCCAATACTTTTTTAATGCTTTCTATCTCTTTTGCCAATAAGTAACCAAAACATTTTGCTTCAGGAAAAAACTGTGCAACGATTGTGGTAGAGGCATGGGCTCTATGCGCTGTACCAAAAGCGTCATTAACATAAATATCACCTAGTTTTGACAATTTTTCAGCAAAATCCACATCACCTTTAGTTTCCTCTTCATGAAAACGTAAATTTTCAAGTAATAAGATTTCCCCAGGTTGCAGTGTACTTGCTTTCTCCTCTGCTTCTTCGCCAATACAATTTTTGGCGAATTTTACTTCAACACCCAAAACGTCTTCAATTTTATCTACGATGTGCTTAAGGGAAAATTCTTCCTGTACACCCTTTGGTCTTCCCAAATGCGACATTAGTACACAACTCCCGCCATCTTCTAAAATCTTAATTATAGTCGGTTTAGCAGAGACGATTCGAGTGGCGTCAGTTACTTCAAAGCTATCGTTTAATGGCACATTAAAATCTACGCGTATTAATGCTTTTTTATCTTGAAAATTGAAATCGTTTATGGTCTTCATATTTTAAATTTTGAAAAGCAAATATAAACGCATAATGGGCATTTGACAAACAGAACCTTTAGATGCTTAAATAGCATTATATCTATTACATTTAATTGATAGTTTTTTATGGGTAAAATAATGCATAGTTTTGCCCTATGCTATTTTCTGAAGTTTTAGGACAGGCTCATATTAAAAACCACCTTACAACCAGTGTTGATAAAGGTAGAATTGCACATGCGCAACTTTTTGTTGGACCTGAAGGTTCTGGTACGCTACCAATGGCACTAGCATATGCGCAATATATTCTGTGCAATAACACGAATGGCGAAAATACCGGCGGAAATGATGCCTGTAATTTAAAGTTTAAAAACTTCTCGCATCCTGATTTGCATTTTGCATTTCCGGTAACCACCAGTGATAAAGTAAAAAGTAAGCCTGTTTCAAGCTTTTATCTCGAGGAGTGGCGACAACTTTTAGAGCAGCAGCCCTATGGTAATCTATTTGATTGGTATAAACTTCTTGGAGTAGATAATAAACAGGGACAGATAGGTGTTGATGAAGCCTTGGAGATTGTGAAATCTCTTTCTCTAAAATCTTATGAAGGTGGCTACAAGGTTATGATTATTTGGATGGCTGAAAAAATGAATATACCAGCCGCCAATAAACTTTTAAAGTTAATTGAAGAGCCACCTGAAAAAACCATCTTTATTCTGATAGCAGAGGATGAAGAGCAAATCATTAATACCATTCTTTCTCGTTGTCAGGTTTTACACTTTCCACCCTTAGCAGAAGAGGCTATCACCGAAGCATTGGTTAAGAATTATCATATTGAAAATGCTGTTGCCACAAAAATTGCACATCAGTCCAACGGAAACTACAACAAGGCTTGTGATTTAATCTATCAAGATAGTGAGGATATTCAATTTGAAAAATGGTTTATCCTTTGGGTGCGTTCAGCTTTTAAGGCAAGGGGAAATAAAAGTGCCATTCACGATTTAATTTCTTGGTCTGAGGAAATTGCCAAAACAGGTCGGGAAACACAAAAAAAATTCCTAAGCTTTTGCTTAAATTATTTTAGACAGGCTCTGTTGTTGAATTATAAAGCAGATGAATTGGTTTATTTAGAACCCAAATCAGAAGATTTTAAACTTGAGAAATTCGCGCCTTTTGTTCATGACGCAAATATTTTAGAGATTTCCGACGAGTTGCAAGATGCTATTTACCATATTGAGCGTAATGGGAATTCTAAAATTATCCTGACAGATCTGGTCTATTAAGTTAACAAGGTTATTGCATAAAAAAAGCCAAGCTATGTAGCTCGGCCTTAGTTTGAACTATGTTATCAATATTTATTCTTCTTTTGCCTCTTCAGAGGTAGAAGCTTCAGCATCTTTTTTACCGTAAGCATCATTTAGTGCTTTGGTAATGGTTTCTGAAATATCGTTAGCATCACTACCGTACATCACGCTTCCCGCTTCATTTTTTCCTAAAATATAAGTGTAGCCGTTGTCTTTTCCATAGTCTTCAACAAAAGTCCTGACTTTAGATATTACAGAGTCAATCTCGGTGTTGAATTCCTGCTGCATCAGTTGTTGCTCATACTGAAACTGTTGCTGTAACATTTGTTGTTTTTGCCCCAGCTCATTATAAATTTCCTCTTGCTTGGTCCTTGACATCTTTTGTGCATCAACACTTAGTTT
>WKLD01000015.1:0-21910 GCA_011316045.1 Picochlorum costavermella | reverse complement strand
AAACCGAAGCCTTAAAGAAAATGGGTGCGCATAATGTGGTGGATTCCACAAATTCTGATGATTTGGAAAGCATAGCTGGTACATTGGATTTTATTTTAAATACCACAAACGTTAAACTTGATTGGGATGCTTTTTTAACAACATTAGCACCACAGGGAAAATTGCATACGGTAGGCGCAGTATTAGAACCAATGGAAATCCCAGCTTTTAGTTTGATTGGTGGTGAAAAGTCTGTTGGAGGAAGCCCATTGGGAAGTATAGCCTTAACACGAAAAATGCTTGAGTTCTGTGTGAGACATGATATTTATCCAACGGTTGAAGAGTTTGAAATGGAAAATGTAAATGAGGCTTTACAACATCTGCACGATGGGAAAGCACGATTTAGAATTGTGCTAAAGGCGTAATTTTTATTGAGATAACTTTTTAGTTGGATTGAAATTTTATTTGAATTTGTCAATTCCATAAAGATAAAAAGGGGCGTTTTTTAAAACGCCCTTTTTATATGATTTAAATATGAACTAAACCTTAGCCTTCGAAATCAAAGTCGTCATCACCATTGTTGTTTCCGTTACCTCTTCCGTTTCTATCGCGTTTATTCAATTGTTGGTTGAAACGGTAGATTAAAGATAGATTAACCTGACGCTGTCTCCATTGAAATTCACTGTAACGTTCAAAAAAGTCTGTCGTTGTAGTCGATTGACGTTTTCTGGAATTTAACAAGTCTCTTACGTTTAAGGAAACAGTTAAGTTGTTATTGAACAATTCCTTACTAAATGCTAAATCTATAGAAAATATGCCATCTGTATCTGATTGCGCATCTTGTCTCGCACCTCTGTAAAAGGCGTTTGTCTGCCAATCAATTTTTGCGGGTAAGGTAACTTTAGAACTGAATCGCGCAAACCAGCTTGTGTTTTTAGCACTATAATCCACACCATTAAAATCACCATCAGTTTCAAACTGGAAGAAGTTAAAACTAGAATTCAGTCGCAACCATTTATTAGGATTGTACAAAAACCCTAGTTCTGCACCAGTTCTTTTGTTTGTAGATAGGTTTATAGGAATTGTTCTAATGATGTCAATACCATCCGTGGTTTGCTGTCCTGTGTTTTCCTGTACACGCTCAAACGAATTGGTTTCAACTTGATAGTACACAGAAGATGTTAACGTGAGTTTATCCCATCGCTTTAAATAACCAATATCAAAAGCATTAGAAAATGCAGGCTCTAAACTAGGATTACCTTGAAACACGTTTGTTCTACTAGAACGCGTTGGGAACGGATTGATAAACCAGCCTCTTGGTCTGTTAATTCTTCTGTTGTAACCTAATGTAATACTTTCTTCACTATCGGATTCTGACCCGCTTAAATTATAAATTAAATTTACCGTTGGGAACAGGCCTAAATAGTTATTATCGAAATTTGTTTGAATTGGAAAACCAAAAGCTTCTACCAATTCTTCATCTGACAATCTAGAATCGATATCACCTTTTAACTGTGTGTGCTCTAATCGAAGACCTAATAAGAATGAAAACTTTCCAAACTTAGTACCATATTGGCTATATAAGGCATGGACGTTTTCATCATAATCAAAAACATTGGTGATGGTGTCGTTTACAACTAGTTCGCCAGTTTCTAGGTTTTCTTGCTCCAATCTGTAATTGGTGACTTCATTTTCTAGGTTACTTCTAAAACCTGCTTCAAATCGAGAATCTTCGCCAATAGGTAACACATAATCTGCTTGAATAAGATATTCCTTTTGATCCTCTGTGGTAATTTCTTGTTCAATCTGAAATGGCTCAGGGTCGGTTTGGTCTGTGGTTATATAGTCTTCATTAAGAAAGGTAAAACCATCTTCAGCATCATTTTCATATTGAAAATCTGCCGTTAACTTATGATCTCTATCCTCACCAAATTGTTTGACATAATTTATAGCTATTTGATAGCTATTATCTTCTTCAGTTTCCTTTTCACGACGTAAGGTTTCTTCTACGATTACCCCATTATTAAAACGCTCACTATTGTTTAATGATAAATCTGCGTCACTTCCTAATCTGTAAAAAATACTACCTGTTATGGATGACTTTTCACTTAAGAAATACTCCATACCTACATTGGCATTGTAATTTCTATTAAGACGCTCAACTTCTTGGTCCTCGCGTATTCTACGATATTCTGGCTCTATGGTTTCTCCATCGACTACGCGATCAAAATAGGTGATATCATTAAAACTGTTTCTTGGAGCGTCATAATAACGCCAGCTAAGGTTAGAGAAGAGATTGTATTTTTCGGTTCTATAATTTATGCTAGCGTTCAACCCAACATTATCAGGATTACCAATTGTAAAGTTAAATGAACCATTAAACCCTAAGGTTTCTTTTTGCCTAAGAATAATATTTAAAATTCCTGCTGTACCTTCAGCATCATACCTTGCAGAGGGAGACGTAATCACCTCAACGCGCTCTATGGCTTCTGCAGGTAATTGACTCAATACATTAGTGTCACCAAAGCCAGCAAGCGCAGAAGGTTTCCCATTGATTAAAATTCTAACATTTTCATTACCACGCAAACTGATGGCACCTTCAATATCTACAGACACGGAAGGTACATTGTTTAGTGCATCACTAACGGTACCACCAGCAGTAGTTAAATCCTTACCAATGTTATAAACTTTTTTATCGAGCTTTATCTCAACCGATGTACGTTCTGCAACAATCTCAACTTCGTTAAGAGACTCAACATCCAATGCCAGGCTTACTGTACCAAGGTCAATGGAGTCATTAATAGTTTTGTCAAGGTAATTTTTTGCTTTGTATGAAATATATTCTACTGAAATATCGTAAGTGCCTGAAGGTATTTCTACGCTAAAGTATCCGTTAGCATCGGTAATTCCTCCATCTATAATTTTATTGTCTGGTTTAGATTTAAAGGTTACAGTAGCATATTCTAAAGGTATATTTGAGCCCTCCTCAACGACTTTCCCTTCAACTTTTATGTCTTTTTGTGCATATAAAGACGTGCAGGTTAAAACTGTAAAAATAAATGAATAAATAAATTGTCTCATAAAAGTGATTGGTGTTTTTACATTTTGATGCGCAAAAATACTTTTACTTGTGGTGAGATAGGTTAATCTTTTGTTAAAGGAAAATACGGATTGTTTATAGTGGTATTAGAATGGTCTATTATCCTTTATCCTTCTTTCTTTTTTTACGTTTTTTCTTTTTTTCTTTTTTGACCTCTTGTTCGTCAAAATTTCCTTTTATCATTTCCTTTATTTTGGCCATATCATCCTTGGAAATGAGTTCTTCAAGCTCTTTAAAGTGTGAGTTATCTAGTTTTTTAACTGCTTCCTCGCGATCAAAATTTCGCTCGTATTTTACTTTTAAGACTTCTTGTTTGGCATCAAAATAAGAGTTAAGATATTGTTTGATGATCTCCTTTTGGAATTCATCAGCTTCAAGCGTTGTTAAGAAATTAGCAATAAACTCTTCTTTGCGTTCTTCTATTTTACGTTTATAGTTTTCAATATCTTTCTCTGTAGGCTCACGGTTAACTACTGGATTGCCCATGCGATCTCTACGTTGTGCAAAGATATTGAGACCTAAAAATAATGCGAAAGTGATTAATACAATCTTTTTCATTTTATATGATATTTAAAATAGATTCTGGTGGTCTTCCGACCACAGCTTTATTTTTATTGATAACAATTGGCCGTTCAATTAATTTGGGATTAGCAACCATTGCTTCTATGATTTGTTTATCTGTAAGAGTTTTTCCTTTATATTCAGCTTTCCAAACGGCTTCATTTTTACGAACTAAATCAATAGGTTCTATTCCTAATTTTGAAATTAAAACTTTCAATTCCGCTTCAGAAAATTTGTTTTCAAGGTATCTCACAACTTCAAATTCTTTGCTAGACTCTTCTAAAAGTGCAAGACCTTCTCTTGATTTACTACATCTTGGGTTATGGTATATTGTAATCATATTTGTTTGTTTTGTGCAATTATTGTGCCGTATCTTTTTGCCCCATCATCATAAGGTAAGCTTTTAAGAACGGTTCAATATCTCCATCCATAACAGCATCGACGTTTCCTGTTTCATAGGCTGATCGTACATCTTTTACCAGTTTATAAGGGTGCATCACATAGTTTCTAATTTGGCTTCCCCATTCAATCTTCATTTTACTAGCCTCAATATCGTCGCGTTGTGCCATTTGCTTTTGTAGTTCAATTTCGTACAACTGCGATTTAAGCATTTGCATAGCTCTGGTACGGTTATCATGCTGAGAGCGCGTTTCAGAACATTGAATTTGTATGCCAGTTGGTTTGTGCAATAACTGAACTTTGGTTTCAACCTTGTTGACGTTTTGTCCACCAGCACCACTAGAGCGAGCAGTAGTGATTTCAATATCAGAAGGGTTAATTTCAATCTCAATGGAATCATCCACCAATGGATATACATATACAGACGCAAAACTGGTATGTCGCTTGGCATTACTATCAAAAGGTGAGATACGTACTAAACGATGCACACCATTTTCGCCTTTAAGCCAACCAAAGGCATAATCACCTTCAATCTCTAAAGTTACGGTTTTAATACCTGCAACATCGCCTTCCTGTAAATTGAGCTCCTTTACTTTATAACCACTTTTTTCAGCATACATTAAATACATGCGCATAAGCATACTTGCCCAATCACAAGACTCTGTTCCACCAGCACCTGCAGTAATTTGAAGTACAGCACTTAAACTGTCTCCCTCTTCGGAAAGCATATTTTTAAATTCGAGTTTCTCAATGGCAGTTAAGGCTTTTCCGTAGCGAATTTCTACATTTTCAAGTTCAGCTTCGCCTTCTTTATAAAATTCATAGATGACCTCTAAGTCTTCATAAAGCTCTTTTGCGGTGTTAAAATCCTCGACCCAACTTTTCTTTTCACGGATAGATCGCATAATCTTCTGTGCTTTTTGGGAATCGTTCCAAAAATCAGGATCAAAAGTTTGCTCTTCTTCGTTGGCAATTTCTATAAGTTTGGCATCTAAGTCAAAGATACTGTCTAAGTGCGTCTAGACGGGAATTAAGATCTTTTATTTGATCTGATGTAATCATAAGTAGTCGTAATTTCTGCAAATATAATATGCCTCGTTAAAGTGCCATAATTTTCAATCGGTTTTTTAGAAATTCCGTAGTTTTATGACTCAATATTCTTAATATGAAAAAACTATACCTTCCTTTAATCTTCTTACTGGCATGTTTACAGTTAAATGCACAGATTTTAAACAAAAAGGACCTTAAGTCTTATGAAGGCTTTTTTGATTTTTACTACGAAGAAAGCACAGACAAAATATTTTTAAAGGTTGAAAAACTGAATGAGGAATTTCTTTATGTGAACTCATTGGCATCAGGTGTTGGTAGTAATGATATTGGATTGGATAGAGGGCAGTTGGGCAATGAGCGTTTGGTGTATTTTCAAAAAGCAGGTAACAAATTGCTGTTAATTCAACCAAATTTAAAATTCAGAGCCAATACGGATAATGAATTAGAGCGTAAAAGTATTGAACAGGCCTTCGCCAAATCAGTATTATTCGGGTTTAAAATCCTCTCGGAAGACGAAGGTAATTACATAGTTGATTTCACACCATTTTTAATGGAAGATACCCATGGAGTAGCCAATAGATTAAAACAAAGAAAAGAAGGTACTTATAAAATTGATGCTTCAAAAAGTGCTTTGTCGTTAGAGCGTACCAAGGCATTTCCTGAGAATGTTGAATTTGAGGCTATGCTAACCTTTAAAGGACAGCCAACAGGTAAAAACTTACGAAGCGTAACACCTACGTCGTCTTTAGTGACTGTAGTACAACATCTCTCGTTTATAAAATTACCAGACGATAATTACGAGCCACGTGAGTTCGATCCAAGAAGTGGTGCCATTTCCATCTCTTATATGGATTATGCTGCGCCAATTCAAGAGGATATAAAAAAACGGTATATCATTAGGCATCGTTTAGAAAAGAAAAACCCAAATGCTGAAATCAGCGAAGCAAAAGAACCCATAATCTATTATCTCGATCCTGGCACACCAGAACCTGTACGCTCTGCATTGTTAGATGGCGCACGCTGGTGGAACGAAGCCTACGAAGCTATTGGCTTTAAAAATGTATTTCAGGTGAAAATGCTACCTAAGGATGCAGACCCTATGGATTGTCGATATAATGTCATTCAATGGGTTCATAGAAGTACTCGAGGCTGGAGCTATGGAGCTAGTGTTGTTGACCCAAGAACAGGTGAAATAATAAAAGGCCATGTAAGCTTGGGAAGTTTACGTATTCGTCAGGACTTTATGATAGCACAAGCCTTAATGAACAATCCATTTGCTGAAAGTGATGATAATTACCAACCTATGCTAGACATGGCTTTAGCAAGAATACGTCAATTGAGCGCGCATGAAGTTGGTCACACCATAGGGTTTGCACACAACTTTGCGGCTAGTACCAACGATAGAGCATCAGTAATGGATTATCCACATCCTCAGATTTCACTCAATAATGGAGATATTGATTTTAGCAATGCTTACGCTACTGGAATAGGTGAGTGGGATAAGGTTACTGTGGCTTACAGTTATTCTGAATTTGATAAAAATGCAGATGAAGAAGAAGCACTGAACCGAATATTAAAAGAAGCACAGGATTCAGGATTACGATTTATAACGGATTCTGATGCGAGGGCTGCAGGTGGAGCACATGCATTAGCTCATTTATGGGATAACGGTAAATCTGCAGCAGATGAGCTAAATAATGTTTTGGAATTGCGTAAAAAAGCAATTTCAAATTTTTCGGAAGATAATATTAGAAGTTATGAGCCGTATTCCGTTTTAGAAGATGTATTTGTACCGTTATATTTTTATCATCGCTATCAGGTAAAAGCGGCAACTAAAGTCATTGGCGGATTGGACTATAATTATACCGTAAAAAAAGATGGTCAATTCACGGTAGAACCTATTGATGTTGATATTCAAAAGGAAACTTTGGAAGCGGTTTTAAAAACTTTAACCCCTGAAACTTTGGCAATTCCTAAAAACAAATTGAACCTATTTCCACCTAGAGCATTTGGTTATAACCGTTCTCGAGAATCCTTTAAAGGAAAAACGGGAGTCGCTTTTGACCCTTTAAGTGCAGCAAATACTGCGAGTGATATGACCTTGAAATATTTGTTACATCCACAACGAGCCAATAGATTGGTGCTACAAAAGAGTTTGGATAATAATCAATTGAGTTTAGATGATGTGATTGATGATATAATAAAACAGACTTTTGAAAAGACCTTTGAAGACGCTTATTTAGTGGAAATTCAGCAGCAGATAAATGTAAATGTTTTAAAGTATTTAATGAATTTAGCTACGAATGATGAAAGTTATTTTCAAACCAAAGCCATAGCAAACAATGCTATACGCAATATTGCCCAAGGAAATTTATCGCTAGACGAAATGAAGATGCAATACAATTTTATGATTAAAGAATTTTATGAGCATCCAGAGAAATTTAAAATCGAGTTATCACCAAAAATTCCTGATGGCTCGCCAATTGGTAGTGATATTTGTAATTATAATTCAAATTAGAACATGATAATAGACTTAAGAAGCGATACCGTTACAAAACCAACTAAAGGCATGCTAGAAGCTATGCTAACGGCAGAAGTTGGTGATGATGTATATAAAGAAGACCCTACAGTAAACGCTTTGGAAAAGCGCTTAGCCAATATGTTTGGGATGGATGAAGCTTTGTTTTTTCCAACGGGTAGTATGGCTAATCAAGCGGCACTAAAGTTGCATACCAATCCAGGTGAACAGGTCATCTGTGATAAGTATGCACATATTTATAACTATGAAGGAGGTGGAGCTTCATTTAATAGTGGCATTTCTTGTAAGCTGGTGGATGGACATCGTGGAATGTTTACGGCAGAACAAGCAGAAGCTTCCATAAACCCACCAGATTTTTATCATAGTCCGTTAACGTCTTTAATTGCTGTAGAAAACACCACAAACAAAGGAGGTGGAGCCTGCTGGGATTTTGAAGAACTGCAGAAGTTGAGAAAAGTGGCAGATACACATAATTTAGGCTATCATTTAGATGGTGCTAGACTTTGGAACGCCTTAATTGCCAAAGATGAAAATCCTGAGCGATATGGAGAGTTGTTTGATACAATTTCAGTTTGCCTGAGCAAAGGATTAGGTTGCCCAATTGGTTCTGTGTTAATAGGTAACAAAGAGATTATGAAAGGTGCCATTAGAGTAAGAAAAATTCTCGGTGGAGGTATGCGGCAAGTAGGGTATTTGGCTGCAGCAGGGCTTTATGCCTTGGATAATCATTTTGAACGATTAACAGAAGATCATAAAAAAGCTAAGGAAATAGGAGAGGTGCTTTCACAGTTAAATCAGATTAAGAAAGTAGAGCCTATTGAAACCAACATAGTTATTTTTGAATTGAATGATGATATTGACGAAACACAATTTTTAAATAGACTGAAAGACAAAAACATTCATATTATTGGTATGGGAAGTAATAAGTTACGAATGGTTACACATTTAGACTACACAGACCAAATGCACAAGAAGTTACTAAATTTGTTAAGTGCGTTCTGATTTTGAAAGTTTATCTTCAACACATTAACGAGAATATTTAGAGGTGTTGTGTAATACTTATACTTTCGTCCTACCTAAATTTATACCATGAAACTTAGCGTTTTAATCCCAATGTATAACGTCGAAGACCACATCAGCAACTGTTTAGACAGTGTGATTAATCAAGACATTCCTACTGAGGATTACGAAATAATTGTACTCAATGATGGTTCTACTGATAGCTCATATGAAATCGCTAAGCGCTATGCAGACGAGCACGATAACATAAGACTTTACGCTCATGAGAATATTGGTCTATATGCTACTCGAAACAAGTTATTGCAATTAGCTAATGGGAAGTATATATACAACCTAGATTCGGATGACTATATCGTTCATAATTCATTGGGTAAAATTATTAATATAGCGATTGAAAAGGATGTTGATGTTTTGGGTTTTGATTATATTTCTACACCTAGAAAAGATTTGCATGCATCCACAAAGAATGATCAAAAGCTAAGCGTAGAGGTGGAAAGTGGTAATCATTTTTTGGCAAATAATGCATACCATGCTAACACTGTGTGGTGGTATTTCATAAAAAGAGATTATATGAAAAAACATGCATTGAGCTTTGATGAAAATAATCCACTAGGCGATGGGCCTTTCACCCTTAGGTTACTTCATATGGCTGAACGCATGCTATATTTGCCCATAGATATTCATAGGTATGTAATAGTGCCAACCTCGATTATGAATAGCAATGAAAGGAAACATCTAGCTAAAATGATTGATAACTATATGGAGATTTTTGATCGTTATAATTTATTAGCTTCTGATATTGCCAAAAAAAATGACCCAAAATTGGATGATGTAGTTCATAAAGTAGAGCATTGGCGCGATGTTAATGTATATGTAATGTTCTATACATTAATTAAATCAGGAATATCAATCAGTGAAATAAATAAAATACTTAAAAAGCTTAAAGCGATTGATGCCTATCCAATAAAAAACTTCATAGGAGAACGCTATAATTCTCTTAAACATAAAACTCTAATCTATATTTTCAATAACAAGTTTTTATTTTACACAATATTGTTTCCATGTAGGTTGCTTTACAGGTTTAGACTATTAAACTTTTAAGGTATATATGAAGCTAAGTATTATCATCCCACTTTATAATTCTGGACATTTCCTTGGTAAATGCATAGATAGTTTACTAAGACAAGACCTAAAACCAGAAGATTATGAGATTCTAATAATTAATGACGGCTCTACAGACAATAGTTTAGAAGTTGCTTTAAAATTTGAAGAAAAATTTTCTAATATTAATGTATTCACCAAAACCAATGGTGGAGTGGGTAGTGCAAGAAATATGGGTATGTCTTTGGCAAAAGGAGAATATATTTACTTTATAGACCCAGACGATTATTTGGCTAAAAATGTTTTACAGTCTATTCTTAATGAAGCACTAAATAATTCACTGGATATATTAACTTTTTTGTCCAAGCAAACAACTGATCCAAATTTTTTTAGTGAAAGCCCACAAGCTAAGAATATACAAAGCACTAAGGTATATAATGGTGTAGATTATATAGCTAATAATCTATATCAAAATGAAGTCTGGTGGTATATTATTAAAAGAACATTTATTGAAAAAACAAAGATCAGATTTATAGAAGATAGATGGATGGAGGATGCTATCATAACACCACAATTATTTTTAAAGGCAAATAGAATGGCCAAATTTCCGATAGATGCCCATAGGCATTTAATTGTTGAAGATTCTGCCATGAAGAGCAAGGAGCCGACACATTATTTGAGAGTTATAGATGATAACAGAAATGCCGCTATAGTATTTGAGTCCATTATTGAAGACTTAGAAAAAAACAATACAAATCCAAAATGTATTAAACGTTTAAGAACGAGACAACAGTCTTTTGTGTTTTTTATGATGGTAAGAATGATGAAATCTACAATAACTATAGACAGAGTAAAGCTTGTAATGAATGAGCTATCCACTACTGGTGCTTATCCTATGGATAGTTTTGTTGGCAAAGATTACAAAGGGGTGACCTATGCCATTTTGACAAAACTATTTAACAACAAGAACTTGTTTTATGTTTTGTTTAGGTTGTTCAATCCGTTGCTTAAATAATTTCTCTCGACAGCCATTTTCCGTTTTAAAAACTTAAGATAGATAGTATAAAAAAAAGGAGACAAATTATTGTCTCCTTTTCTTAGTATTATTAATACTGTATGTTAATGTTAGTGTTAGGGATATTTATTAGGGATATTTCTACCACCACCAGCACCAGTACTGAGGAGGATCATACTCACATAACTCTCCACCCTGAGAACTATGTCCGCTTACTACTTCTATCACTCCACGTCTGTAACCTGGTCCAATATTCAACCAGCAGTTGGTTTTAATCTTGGTATAATAACAGTTACCTACATAAATGTAAACGTACTTACCAAAAGTACCGTCAGCGTTAGCACCGTTGATAGTAAAGTTTTGATTTGCACCAACTACACTATCAAATATCTTAGTAGCACACCATGTGTTTTCGTAACGTTGATATACTCTTACTCTGTAATCATTGTGCCAATCCCAGTTTAAAGTTAGGTCAGTAACATCACCAATACAGTCATTACACTCTTCTTCATCAAGTTCTAATCTGAAGTTGAAATCCATAATGTAAAGGAGTTCACCTGTAGATAGATCCGTTATCCAGCCCCAAGTACTTAAACCTAGAGCTCCAATGTTTGAATCGTAGTTAGCTCCACCAGGACCTACATGAGCACCAAAATTTGGAGTGCTAGGATCGTTTGGGTCAGGTCTTTGAGTTAAGCCAAAAGTACCAGTTAAATCACAATCACCACCATTGGCAGTTAATGTACTTCTAGTTTCATCTATAACATAGAAGTTCATGTCTTCAGAATTAGATGCATCACCAGCAGTACCTTCTTTTTTGTGACCACCACCGATGGCTTGCCATTCAGCCCATGTCTTTTTGTTTATAAACCAAACGTCAACATCTACTACACATGTACCAGAAACCGTAGTTCCTACTAAATGAGCGGAACCGTCTGTATACTCAGTAAAAACCATGTTATCATCATTTACAGTACTGTAATATGACGAAGGACTATCATAGTCTGTTCCGGTAATAGACCACCACATATTAGATATAGGTTGTCCATCGTTACTGTTAGGTGCTCTGTCTGCATCAATGACATTGTAAACCTGAGCCACTGAGCCACCAGTGCTTAAGTTAGACATACCAACATTCATTAGGGTATTGTCATTCAGAATTTCACTGTTTTCATTGAAAATTAATTCTTTGTCTTCTTCACCGTCAGACACAACGTTTCCATCTTTGTCAAAACGTAACTCAGCTTGTCGCTCTTCTAAAGCTTGATCTTCAGTTGATTCCTTTTGACACGATGCAAAAATTACTAGCACCGCAAGTAATAAAAATTTTGAGATTTTTTTCATAATTATAAATTGGTTAATAGCATTAATAATAACCAAATATATAATTTAACGTTTTTTTAGTAATATTTTTTAGACCAAATACCAATCTTCCTGTTTTAATAAAAACACATTGCATTTCGTCGTTAAAATAAGTAATTGGAGGAGAATTTCCTTACGTCTTAACTAGTTGATTAGTAAAATGTTGTATTTATCTAGAAGAGAAATTTATAAAATACTATTTCATAAATATGCACATCCGCATATGCCTAATTATGAAGAAAGAAAGTGAAAGTATGGGTTATTTAAACATATCCATCCCTGGAATATTGGGCATACCTTCTTTAGCTACAGCAGCGATTTCGTTTTCATGAACTTCCGTTGCTTTCTCTATCGCTTTATTGAGTGTTAGGATTAAGTAATCCTCTAACATTTCTTTGTCTTGAAGAAGCTCGTCATCAATTGTTATGGATTTAAGGGTTCTATTGGCAGTTATTGTAACTTTAAGCTTTTCATCATTGCTTGTTTCATCTATTAAAACAGTGTGTAAGCGTTCTTTGGTTTCTTCCACTTTTTTTTGAGCTTCTTTTAATTTGCTCATCATTCCCATCATATCTCCAAACATAGTTATAGCCTTTTAAATTAATACGATGCAAAATTACTAAATTGCGCCACTTTTAGACTAATTTTTTCTTAAAAACAAATGACAAAACATTCTAATGTAAAACCTCCAATTGCAAAGAAGATTCCTCATCACTTAGAAAAGCATGGTGATCTGCGTGTTGATAATTATTTTTGGATGAAAGACAGAGAACATCCTGAAGTCATCAACTACCTTAATGCAGAAAACGAGTACTGCGACGCGCAAATGGCTCATACAAAAGGTTTTCAAAAAGATTTGTTTGAAGAAATGAAAGCCAGAATCAAAGAGGATGATTCTTCAGTGCCTTATAAGTATAACGGCTATTGGTACATCACTAGATTTGAAAAAGGAAAGGGTTATCCAATTTATTCTCGAAAGAAAGATTCGTTGAACAATCCTGAAGAAGTATTATTTGATTGTAATAAAATGGCAGAAGGCCATAGTTACTTTAAATTGGCAGGCATTAGTGTCAGCCCTGATAATAAATTGGTTTCATACGGAGTTGATACCACAGGGAGAAGAAATTACACCATACATGTAAAAAATATTGAATCGGGAGAAGTTGCAAATGATAGAGTTTTGCATACTACAGGGTCTTCAAGCTGGGCAAATGACAATAAAACACTTTTCTACACTAAGAAAGATGAGGTTACGCTTAGAGCATATCAGATTTATAAGCATAAATTAGGAGAAAAAGATGATGAATTAATATTTCAAGAAGGGGACGATACTTTTGGTGTTACAGTGTACAAATCCAAATCCCGAAAATATATCATCATCGCTTGTTATAGCACATTAACCAACGAGTACCATATCCTTAATGCAGACCAACCCGACGGAAAATTTGAAGTCTTTCAAAAAAGAGTTAGAGGACTAGAGTACAGTATTTCTCATTATAAGAATCATTTCTACATTTTAACCAACAAGGACAAAGCGACAAACTTTAAGTTAATGAAATGCAGAGAAGAAGATCGCAAAATAAATAATTGGGAAGAAGTCATAGCACATAGAAAGGATGTCCTTATTGAGAACATAGATATTTTTAAAGATTACCTAGTGGTAAGCGAAAGAAGTAATGGGCTCAATGAAATAAGAATAAAACGGTGGGACGGAACTCAAGACTATTACTTACCGTTCGAGAATGAGACGTATACCGTATATACAGGTACGAATGTAGAATTTGATACAGAATTGTTGCGCTATGGTTACAATTCCCTAACAACGCCATCCTCGGTGATAGAATTCAATATGCGTACTAAGACTAAGACAGTTCTTAAAGAACAAGAGGTTTTGGGCGGAAAATTCAAAAAAGAAAATTATACTTCTGAGCGCATTTGGGCCACAGCGGAGGATGGAACCAAGATACCGATGTCTGTGGTTTACAAAAAAGGAATTAAGAAAGATGGAAATAATCCTTTATTACAGTATGCTTACGGTAGCTATGGCTCTACTGTAGACCCTTATTTTTCTTCTGTACGTTTAAGCTTGTTGGATAGAGGTTTTATTTACGTTATAGCTCATGTTAGAGGTGGTGAGTACCTTGGGCGCCAGTGGTACGAAGACGGAAAACTGTTAAAAAAGGAAAATACATTTAAAGATTTTATAGCATGTTCTATCCACTTAATTAAAGAACGTTATACATCTTCAAAACATTTGTACGCCATGGGCGGAAGTGCAGGAGGGTTGCTAATGGGAGCAATAATTAATGAAGCACCAGAATTGTATAATGGCATTATTGCAGCTGTGCCCTTTGTGGATGTGGTAACAACAATGCTAGATGATTCAATTCCTTTAACAACTGGTGAATATGATGAATGGGGAAATCCGAATGATATTTTCTATTATAACTATATTAAATCCTATTCGCCTTACGATAATTTACAGTCAAAAGCATATCCTCATATGCTGGTTACAACTGGTCTTAATGATTCTCAAGTACAATATTGGGAGCCGGCTAAATGGGTTGCTAAACTGAGGGATATAAAAACAGATTCTAATAAATTATATCTAAAAACCAACATGGATGCTGGTCATGGCGGTGCGTCTGGCCGTTTTGAAAGCCTTAAGGAAGATGCAGAGGAATTTGCATTTCTCTTAGATTTGGAAGGTATTTCAAGTTAGTTCAAAAAAAAATGTTACTTTTGCAAGGTTTTATGTGTCTAAACTAAAAGTTTAGAAGACAGAAATTAACATTTATGGATAAAAACAAAAATGTATTTGATAATGTATTACAGCTTATAGGTAGTACACCTCTTATCAAATTAAATAAAATGACCTCTGACTTTGATGGTGATTTTTTTGCTAAAGTTGAAGCATTTAATCCAGGTCATTCTTCCAAGGATAGAATCGCATTGCACATTATAGAAGAAGCTGAGCGTCAAGGTATCTTAACTCCTGGTGACACTATAATAGAAACAACTTCTGGTAATACGGGCTTCAGTATAGCTATGGTTAGTATTATTAAAGGTTATGAGTGTATTCTTGCTGTAAGTTCTAAGTCTTCCGCAGATAAAATAGATATGTTAAGATCTATGGGAGCTAAGGTTTATGTTTGCCCAGCTCATGTTAATGCAGATGATCCTAGGTCTTATTACCAAGTCGCTAAGCAATTACATGAAGAAATTAAAGGCTCCATATACATTAATCAATATTTTAATCAATTGAATATTGATGCGCATTATAACACTACTGGTCCTGAAATATGGACTCAAACCAATGGTGAAATCACGCATTTAGTAGCATGTAGCGGAACAGGAGGAACTATTTCTGGTATTTCTAAATATTTGAAAGAACAGAACCCAAATGTAAAAGTTATTGGTGTTGATGCTTATGGTTCTGTATTGAAAAAGTATCATGAAACCCGTGAGTTTGACGATAAAGAGATTTACCCATACAGAATTGAAGGATTAGGTAAGAACTTAATCCCAACGGCTACAGATTTTGACTTAATCGATAAGTTTGTAAAAGTAACTGACGAAGAAAGCGCTCATACAGCACGTGAGATTTCTAATACTGAAGGGCTTTTTGTAGGCTACACAAGTGGTGCGGCAATGCAAGCATTAAAGCAACTTAATGAGGAAGGTGAATTTAAACCTTCTGACAAGGTTGTGGTCATATTTCCAGATCATGGTTCTCGTTATATGAGTAAAGTTTACAGTGATAAATGGATGGCAGATCAAGGCTTTTTTGATAGTAAAAACGAAGTTTCGACCACCATAGAGTATATAAAATAAAGTAACTAACTAACAATAGACCTATCATAGCAATATGGTAGGTTTTTTTATGTTCAAAACTTAGTGGATAGTAAAATTAAATAAATTATGCTGTCATAATATTATTACCTAATTTTGCGGACACTAACAAGATTAAATTAACTAAGATTCAAAGTCTATTTTATGTATCATTCGGCATAAGAAAACTAGGCTTATTGCAACCGTAGCGTATGAAGGATTTATTTGAAAAGATTTACAGAGATAAAGGACCATTAGGAAAGTGGGCTGCTCAAGCAGAAGGTTATTTTGTGTTTCCAAAGCTCGAAGGTGAGATTTCTAACAGAATGAAATTTCAGGGCAAAGAAGTTATAACATGGAGTATTAACGATTATTTGGGATTGGCTAACCATCCCGAAGTTAGAAAAGTAGATGCTGAAGCTGCTGCGCAATATGGCTCAGCCTATCCAATGGGAGCAAGAATGATGTCTGGTCACACGAATTTGCACGAGCAACTGCAGAGCGAACTGGCCGAATTTGTAAGTAAAGAAGCGGCTTACCTTTTAAACTTTGGTTATCAAGGTATGGTTTCTACCATCGATGCCTTAGTCTCAAAAGACGATATTATTGTTTACGATGTTGACGCACATGCCTGTATTATTGATGGTGTTCGTTTGCACATGGGTAAACGATTCACTTACAAGCACAATGATGTAGAAAGTTTAGAGAAAAACCTAGAGCGTGCTACTAAAATGGCAGAACAAACTGGCGGAGGAATTTTAGTAATTTCTGAAGGTGTGTTTGGTATGCGTGGTGAACAAGGTAGATTAAAGGAAATAGTTGCACTAAAAGAGAAGTTTAACTTTAGACTCTTTGTTGATGACGCTCATGGTTTTGGTACATTAGGTAAAACTGGTGCAGGAGCAGGTGAGGAACAAGGTGTACAAGATGACATAGACGTTTACTTTGCAACATTTGCTAAGTCAATGGCAAGTACAGGAGCGTTTATTGCTGCTGATCAAGAAATTATAGATTATTTAAAATATAACTTGCGTTCTCAGATGTTTGCAAAGTCTTTGCAAATGCAATTAGTGGTTGGTGCGTTAAAACGATTAGATATGTTGCGCACTATGCCAGAACTTAAAAAGAATCTTTGGACCATCGTTGATGCGTTGCAATCGGGTTTAAAAGAGCGTGGTTTTGATATAGGAACTACACAAAGTTGTGTCACTCCGGTTTACTTAAAAGGTAGCATTCCTGAAGCTATGGCTTTGGTAAAAGACTTGCGTGAAAATCATGGAATATTCTGTTCTATAGTGGTTTATCCTGTAATACCTAAAGGAATGATTTTACTTAGAATGATTCCAACAGCAACACATACTTTAGAGGATGTAAGAGATACTTTAGACGCTTTTGATGCGATTAGAGATCGTTTGGTAAATGGAACATATAAAAGAATGTCTGCAGCTTTAATTGCAGCAATGGGAGAATAATAATTACTTTATTATAGTTATAAAAAAGGCTTTGCAATTTGCAAAGCCTTTTTTTGTTATAAGTCTTTTCTCAGTGTTTTTCTCCGTTTGTAAATTACAGGGTCAAAATGTTTCCAGATTTTGTGTATAGCCTCATTATCCTCTAATTCTGGTGTTCTGTAACAGGTTTGTATACCTTTTTTAGTAAAGGTTTCATAATATTCATTAAATATTACAGCATGTACACCTTTGTTCTGATATTCTGGATGCACACCAATTAAGTAAAAAAATAACATCCTTACTTTTCTTTTTGGCTTTAAGGATATGACTAAATCCTACTGGAAATAACCTACCGTTTGCTTTCTGTAACGCTTCAGCAAACTTAGGCATTACTATGGCGAATGCAATAAGATTGTCATTTTCATCAACAACAAATTTTATATAATCGGGATTTACAAAACTTATAAATTTACTTTTAAAATAGGCTTTTTGAAGGTCTGTAATTTCGACGAATGAAGCGAGAGAGGCATAACTTTTATTAAATAAATCAAACATCCGATCAGCATAAGGCATGACCTCATCAGTTTTTGTAAACTTCAGTGCTTTAAGTTTGTAACGCCTTTTAATAAGCTCTTGTGCTTTTTTAAAAGTCTCAGGTTTTACATTTTCGAAAGGAAACTTGCTTTCAGAGTATTCCTTTTCAATTTTATAGCCGTTCTCTAAGTAGTGGTTAATGTAGTAAGGGTGGTTGTACCACGTAATCATTGTTGCGATGCTATCAAACCCTTCGGTCATTACACCAACCTTGTCCAAATTAGAAAAACCTACAGGACCTTCAGCATACTTTAATTGATGCTCTCTCCCAATACGTTCAACGGTTTCTAATAAAGCTTTACTGACTTCAAAATCATTAATAAAGTCAAACCATCCAAAACGCATTTTTTTTATTTGCTGTTTGTTGACTTCGAGCCAATTTACAATGGCTGCCACACGACCAACAATTTTATGGTCTCTATATGCCAAGAAAAATCGAGCTTCAGCATCATTAAAAATAGGATTTTTATCCTTGTCGAAGGTTTCTAGCTCTTGCCTGATAATTGGTGGAACCCAATATTTTGAATCTTTGTAAAGCGTGAAAGGAAACTTTACAAATACCTTTAGGTCTTTTTTGGTGGTGGCTTCTTTAATTGTAATCATGCAGTTGCTTATATGCCGTCAGAGTCAAAATCATCAGTTTTCTTATCCCTTTTTCTTTTCTTTTTGAAATTTCCAGTATTGCCGTTACCATTATCAATTTTCTTGTCTTGGTGAAAATCTAAACGGTAAGAGGCACCAAAAGCAATATTAAATACTGAAGGCGTGTCTTTTGTGTTAAAAGCTATATTGGCATCGAGCTGAAAATCTTTGGTCCATAAATACGCACCACCAAACCTAAAGATGTTATCTGCATAAAAATCGCTGTTGATACCTTGAGCTTCGCCAAACACCACCCATTGTGGAGTAAAGGAATGGGTTAGTGTAAAAATGTATTGAAAGTCTGAAAAATCAGAGCCAATTCTGTCTTTTATTAAATTCATGACAAAAACCCAACCACCGTTAAAATTATTCTGGGTGGCAATCATCACTTTAGGACTAAACCCTTCTACATCTGGCGCCGTGTAAGGATTGTTCTTGGTGTCAAAATTAGCACCAACATACACAGAGACTGCTGGTATCAAAGATTTCCACTGAAAGCTTCTATTGGCATGGTAGCTATATAAGTTGGGTTTAGCCTCTTCGGCATTTTTATAAGGATCGTATACTAAATACTTTGCGCCGAATGTAAAATTTTTAAAATTAGAACGTTTATCTTCAACAGGGACTGAGGCGCTATTAAAGGTTATATTGTCATTTTGATAGACACCATCTAAAGAGATTTCCAGTTGCTCAAATAATAATCCATAACGTACTGAAAAATCCAACCCAAAACCAGATACTTCATAATTTAATGGCACATGCTCTTCCTTTACGGTAAAAGCACCAGCCTCAAACTGAACGACATTGGTTCCGACAGAGAAAGCACTTTCAGATAATCCTGGGCGATTAGAGTTTATGACTTCGGTATATTGCGCTTGTGTAGAGTTGTAGGTTAGCAGTAATATTAAAACGAAAATTGATTTGAGTATTCGCATTAGCTTTTGGTTTAAGTTCAAATATATATATTTTATACTTTTTTTAAGGAATAATAACGGATTATAAATACCAATAATTGTATTTTTGAATATTACTTTATTTTTAAATGATACAGCAAGCTTCGGCAATGGGATTATTAAGAACTATATTAATTATTTTGCTTATTTGGTTTGGTTTAAAGATTTTAACCAGACTTTTTGCTCCGTTTCTTATGCGTTTTGTGGCAAAAAAAGCTGAAGAAAAATTTGGGCAACAATTTGGTGGTTTTCAAAATCAGTCCCAACAACGTGAAGAGAAGAAAAGACGCGAAGGGGAGACGGTTATAGATAAAATGCCCGAGCAGAATAAATCCTCTAACGAAAAAGTGGGCGAATATATCGATTACGAAGAAATTGATTGATATAGTTTTTGATTAAGCAGTAATTTTATCAAAAAAATAACTACTTTTCAGATTCAATTATATAGACGATATTCATGTCATTTTCCTTTAAACGTTTTTTACCACATCTCCTTGTGTTGATTGGGTTTGTGGTTTTGTCATTAGCTTATTTTAGTCCGGTTCTACAAGGCAAAAAGATTTTTCAGAGCGATATAATGCATTATATAGGCATGGCTCAGCAGCAAAAAGAGTTCGCCAAAGCTACAGGTGAAGAAACCTATTGGACCAATAGTGCTTTTGGCGGTATGCCAACTTATCAATTAGGTGCAAAATACCCACATAACTACATAAAAAAACTCGATTTAACTTTACGCTTTTTACCAAGACCAGCAGATTATTTATTTCTATACTTTATAGGGTTTTACATCTTATTGCTATCGCTAAAGGTTGATTTTAAGCTGGCTGCGCTTGGAGCACTGGCATTTGGATTTTCCACATATCTTATTATAATTCTTGGTGTCGGTCACAACTCAAAGGCACATGCAATAGCCTATATGCCATTGGTGTTATCGGGAATCATTCTCACTTTCAGAAAAAAATACATTGTAGGGTTTCTGCTCACAACTGTTGCACTAGGTTTAGAGATTGTCGCCAACCATTTTCAGATGACCTATTATCTTTTGTTATTGGTTATTGTTTTAGGAATTGCATATTTGATTGATGCTTACCGAAAAAAAATATTGCCACATTTTCTTAAATCCGTTGGATTGTTGGCTGTAGCTGCTATTTTGGCAGTTGGCTTAAACGCCACCAATATTATGGCGACCCAAGAGTACGTAAAAGAGAGCACACGTGGTAAGAGTGAATTAACTATAAATCCAGATGGTTCACCTAAAGAAGTCTCTACTGGATTAAGTAAAGATTACATCACAGAATACAGTTATGGTTTTGCTGAGACATTTAACCTTTACATTCCAAAATTTATGGGTGGAGGCAATTCGGAGGACATAGGAAAGGATTCTGAAACTTATAAGACTTACGTTAATATGGGTGCGTCACCTATTGAAGCTTTAGAGGTTTCTAAAAACGCGCCAATGTATTGGGGAGACCAACCTATTGTAGAAGCGCCTGCTTATGTGGGAGCGGTTATTATTTTTCTTTTTGTTTTGGGCTTATTCTTGGTAAAGGGAAGATTAAAGTGGTGGCTCGTTGGTGGTACTATTCTGTCCTTGTTATTGTCTTATGGGAAGAACCTAGGTTTCCTTACAGATTTCTTTATAGATTATGTGCCACTGTATAACAAGTTTAGAGCAGTGACGTCTATTCAGGTGATTTTGGAGTTATGCATTCCTATTCTAGGGATTTTTGCATTGGTACGCTTATTCAATGATTTTCAGAAAGATGAAGAAAAATTAAAGGCACTAAGAAACACGGTTATAATTACTGCAGGATTGTGTTTGGTCTTTCTATTATTTAAATCGACACTGTTTGATTTTAGGAGCCCAAATGACCAAGGAATACCAGAACCCTTGCTAGATGCTATTATAAAAGATAGAAAAGCATTATTCACTACGGATACTATAAGAACATTAATTCTGGTATTACTCTCTGCAGGAACCGTTTATTTCTTCTTGAAGAAAAAACTATCAGAAACTCTTGTAGTTGTTGTATTTGCTGCATTAATACTTTTTGATTTGGTAAGTGTTGATAAGCAATATGTTAATAACGACAAGTTTGTATCTGCTTTGCAGGTCGATAAACCATATCAACCTACTTCTGCAGATAAAGAGATATTAAAGGATGATGGTCATTTCAGGGTTTTAGATATGTCTACTGATGGACAGCGAAAGCCAGGACGTGCTGCATATTTTCATAATTCTCTGTTTGGTTACCATGCAGCGAAATTAGGCCGTTATAATGAATTGATGGAGTTTCATATTTACAACAATAA
>WKLD01000014.1:0-27208 GCA_011316045.1 Picochlorum costavermella | reverse complement strand
AGTTTTGCGGCTTTCAATAGTTATATAACACAACGTTTTGGAGTGAATGTGCCTTATCCAAAAACCGATTTAGAGATTGAAACCACGACGTTTAGGGATAAGCTACAGCCAGGACAAGATGAAACCTGGAGTTTTAAAATTAAAGGCCCAAAAGGAGATAAGATTTCTGCTGAATTATTAGCAAGTATGTACGATGCCTCATTGAATGAATTTAGAACACACGACTGGAATTTTAATCCAATTCACAGAAGGTATTACTCTGGTAGAATAAACAAAAACCATAGGCAGAGTTTTGGCAATACGAGTTTTAGGGTATTTAACCGTTTTGAACAAATTGCGAATTATAGCTCACAAAACTATGACCAGTTGAATTGGTTTGGATTTTATTTTGGAAATAATCGGCAAATACTAAATAGAGGTTATGCAGAAACAGCCGTAGCATATATGGTTGTTGACGAAGCCTCAAATCTTGAAGAAATAGAAGTTGACGGAGGCATGCGTTCTGAAGCAAAGACAGGTAGTGATAATTTACATATTCCACCACCACCTCAAGCGCCTAATGAAGATTCAAGTAATTTGGACGATACTGACAACATCCAAATCCGAAAAAACCTAAACGAAACAGCCTTCTTCTTTCCACAATTGCAAACTGATGCAGAAGGCAATGTGAGTTTTAACTTTAAAGCTCCAGAAGCTTTGACGAAGTGGAAACTGCAATTATTAGCACATACCAAAACTTTGGAAAGTGCAGTCACAAAATTGGAAGCTGTTACCCAAAAAGAGTTGATGGTGATTCCAAATGCGCCACGTTTTTTACGTGAAGGAGACCAAATTACCATTAGTACTAAAATTGCGAATCTTACTGATAATGAGGTAACTGGCATGGCTCAACTACTATTAACAGATCCAACAACAGGTAAATCATTAGATAATGACCTAAATAGTAGCTATAACGATTTAGGATTTACAGTAGATGCTAAAGGCAACACTCAAGTGTCATGGAATTTAGAAATTCCAGAAGGCATACAAGCCGTACAATACCAAATCATTGCCAAAGCAGGCAATTTCAGCGACGGTGAACAAAATGCTTTGCCAGTATTATCTAACCGAATGTTAGTTACAGAAACACTGCCAATGTGGGTACGTTCTAATCAGACGAAGATGTTTACGTTAGATAAGTTGAAAAACCAAAATTCGACAACACTCAGTCACCATAAGTTGACCTTAGAGATGACGTCCAACCCAGCTTGGTATGCGGTTCAGGCGTTGCCTTACTTAATGGAATATCCTTATGATTGTAATGAACAGACGTTTGCCCGTTATTATTCAAATGCATTGGCGCAACATATCGTCAAATCAAATCCTAAGATTGAAGCCGTCTTTAACCAATGGGCTTCGAGTACCTCAGCCAACACACTATTATCAAACTTGGAGAAAAATCAAGAATTGAAATCTATATTAATTCAAGAAACACCTTGGTTACGTGATGCGCAATCTGAAACCGAACAGAAAAAGCGCATTGGATTGCTTTTCGACCTTAACAAAATGAATAATGAATTAAGTTCAGCCTTACGTAAACTGAAACAAAATCAATTACCATCTGGTGCTTGGCCTTGGTTTAATGGTGGTTATGCGAATCGTTACATCACACAGCATATTATTTCTGGTTTTGGACACTTGAAACAACTCAATGTCATTCAGAGCGGCAGCGAAGAATCTCAAATGATTCAAAACGCCATACAATACCTAGATGCCGAATTCGTACAAGAATACAAAGACATCAGAAAGTACAACAAAGACGTTGATTTAAGCAAAGACCATCTGTCTCATATGCAATTGCATTATTTGTATGTCCGCAGTTTTTATCCTGAAATAAAAGCTTCAAAAGAAGTGGAAACCATCATGGATTATTACAAAGGTCAGATTCAAAAATATTGGTTGAAGCGTTCATTGTATGCCAAAGGGTTAATGACTTTAACCATGCACAGAATGAACGATGATGCCACTGCAGGCAAGATTTTAAAATCATTAAAAGAAAACAGCATCACTTCAGAGGAATTAGGCATGTATTGGAAATCTAACACCAACTCATGGCATTGGTACCAAGCACCAATCGAAACCCAAGCACTGTTGATTGAAGCATTTGCTGAAGTTGGTGATGTCATTCAGAGCGAAGCGAAGAATCTCGAAGACATCGACAACCTAAAAATCTGGTTGCTAAAAAACAAACAGACCAATAGCTGGAAAACCACAAAAGCAACGACGGAAGCTGTTTACGCCTTATTATTACAAGGCAGCAATTGGCTAAGCGTTACCGAAATGGTAGATGTGAAGATTGGTGATGAAATTATTTCTCCAGAGACTTTAGACGACGTAAAAGTTGAAGCTGGTACAGGTTATTACAAAACGTCTTGGCCAGGTTCTGAAATTGAACCAGAAATGGCGAATGTTACCATTTCCAAGAAAGGATATGGCATTGCTTGGGGAGCACTATACTGGCAATATTTTGAGGATTTAGATAAAATCACCTCAGCAGAGACTCCTTTAAAACTGAGTAAAAAATTGTTCTTGAAAACCAATACAGATAAAGGAGAGGAAATCACCGAAATCACTTCAAACACGAAATTAAAAGTTGGTGATTTAGTGAGAGTACGAATAGAACTAAGAACGGATCGTTCTATGGAGTTTGTACATCTTAAGGATATGCGAGCTGCTGGTTTTGAGCCCATCAATGTGTTATCACAATACAAATGGCAAGATGGATTGGGTTACTACGAAAGCACTAAAGATGCCGCTACCAACTTCTTTATGGATTATTTACCTAAAGGCGTTTATGTTTTTGAATATGACCTAAGAGTTAACAATGCTGGTGATATGAGCAATGGTATTAGTACGATTCAGTCTATGTATGCTCCTGAGTTTAGTAGTCATAGTGAGGGAGTAAGGGTTAATGTTGAATAGTCGCTTTCTCGCAAAGGCGCTAAGACGCAAAGATTGAAAAATTTTAAACTGACTCGTCGTTGCGAGTTCATTTGTCTTTTGCCCCTTTGCGACTTTTCGAGTTCTTTATTTACTACTGGGAGGTGTCGTTGGACGCACTTCAATTTTACTAGGTAAGGTTCTCGGATTCATTTTTAGTAAATCGATGACCAGTTCACCGATATCTTCAATCTGAATTTTCCACGCATCTTTATCGCTAGGTTCATTACCATTAAAATGTGTAGAAACCGAACCTGGCATAATAGTACTCACTTTAACTCCATACTTACGCAAATCCAACATTACGGCTTGTGTAAATCCGGTAACACCAAATTTACTCGCATTATAAGCAGAGCCACCAGCAAAGAAATTCGTTCCTGCTAAACTTGAATGGTGATGTAATAACCTTTTGTGTTTTTAAGTGCATCGACACTGGCCTTTATGGAATTAAAAGCACCTGTAAGATTAGTGTCTATAACTTGGTTCCATTGCTCTGAAGTTAAATCCTCTATACTTCCAAAATGGCCAAGACCAGCATTAGCAATAACAATATCTAATTGCCCAAAGGTCTTTAAGGCTTGATTGACTGCTTCTTTTTGGCTATCGAGTTGCCTCACATCTGCTTGAACACCAATGATTGATCCTGTACTGTTGGTTTTTGTTGCTAATTCTTCCGCTACTTCGTCTGCTGCATCTTTGCTCCTACTGGTTATAACTACTTTTAAGCCTTGATTGAGCAAAGCTTCTGCCACACCATATCCTATACCTTTTGTACCACCTGTAATGAGTGCTACTTTTCCTTTTAAATTGTCCATGTTTATTTTTTTGATTTCATTCAAAATTACGAAACCAATGAGGAAACCTGAAGTTTAAAATGTTAGGGAAATGGTAAAATTTATTGGTCATTCCCGCAAAGGGAAGAAGTCATTAACAAAATCCGATTCTAAATCATACTTCGACTGCGCTCATTGGGACAGTAGTGAATATCACCTATTATTTTCAGGTGGATATTTTTCAAAAATTTTATCTGCTAAGGCATTAAAATATTCCTGTCGTTGTTCAGGTGTAGCATTTTGCCTGTATTTACTTTCACTCACTGCTTGCCAAAAGAGTTTTTCGTTTTCACTTTTATCGACAAAATCTATAATAATCTCTCTTGTATATTGATTACCACCCAAAGGAATTCCAACAGAGACTCCACCACCAACATTTCTGCCAGTTCCGCCCATTCCCACTCCAACATTAGAGTTATTTCTATTCATTATATCCTGACTTTGTATATCGATAAAAAAATCTGGATTATCGGAGCGTGTCAAGCCCATTGTAGCCAATTTAGCATCAATGGCTCGCATTATTCTTTTAGTGTCTAACTGACTCAAGCCAGTTTTCATATCATCAAAATAGTTGTAGGTTTTATATTTTGCAAAGTCTGTAGATTTTTCGTAGTCGTAGTTGACCATAGTTCCACAGGAAACGAATACTAATGCCAGTAAAATAAATTTGAAGGTCTTCATGCTTTTTATTTTAAAGATAACGAAAAATAGTTTCAGCATCAAGCACGTCAAGACAGAAAAGTATACTTTAACTACTCTTCATCAGAACGAGGCTCAACAACTTTGGTCAAAGATGAAGAAATGATTCCGGTTGGTATTGCAACAATACCTAAGCCAATAAGGAGAATTATAAAGGTAAAAACTCGGCCGCCAACTGTTATAGGATATACATCACCATATCCTACGGTAGTCAAGGTGACAATAGACCACCAAAGGCTATCGAAAATAGAAGAAAAGTGCTCTGGTTGTGCTTCGTTTTCAAAATAATAGATCCCAATGGCCGCAAAATATATTAAGACCAAAGTGACACCCATAAATAGGATAATCTGTTCTTTTGCCAAAATCATTGCTTTGGTAAAATGGCGCATGGCCTTATTGTAGCGTACCAATTTTAAAAGTCTAAACAATCTGAACATTCGCAATACTCTCAACGAGCGCAAATCCACACCAAATGACAGATAGAATGGCAGTATGGCAAAGAAATCTATTAACCCGAAAAAACTAAAAATAAACTTAGGTTTGTTATCTGCTACGTAGATTCTGGCTAAATATTCAAGCGTAAATACTATGACACAAAAAATCTCAATAGAATTGAGTATAACTTTAGTCTGTGGTTTTAAGTTGGGTAAGGTTTCAATAGAAAATGTAATAACCGATAAAACAATTAACACCTGAATAAAAACCGCAAAGCTCTTACTGAGCTTATTGTCGTTATATTCTACGATGCTTTTGACGGTTTCTTTCATTGAAGCGCAAATGAGAGTTTAGTCATTCAATATTTTCCAAAGTTTATCTTTTAATTCGGTCAATCCTTGCTGTGCTACAGAAGAGATAAACATATAATCACTTTCTAAATCTTTGTCTAATATAGTGGAAATTTCAGATTTGAGTTCTTCATCCAGCATATCGGATTTTGATATGCAGACAAAACGCTCCTTATCCAACATCTCAGGATTGTATCGTCTAAGTTCATCGACCAAAATTTCATACTGCTCAACTATATCCTTGGCATCTGCAGGAATCAAAAACAATAGAATGGAGTTCCGTTCTATATGTCTTAAAAAGTAATAGCCAAGCCCTTTACCTTCTGCTGCTCCTTCAATAATACCAGGAATATCGGCCATTACAAACGATTGAAAATCGCGATACTCCACAATACCTAAATTTGGTTTTAAAGTCGTAAACTCATAGTCAGCAATCTTAGGTTTCGCTGCCGTTAACACCGACAATAATGTCGATTTTCCTGCATTTGGAAACCCTACCAAACCAACATCTGCCAATACCTTAAGCTCTAAGGTAATGTCTCTTTCTTCTTGTGGAATACCTGGCTGCGCATAACGTGGAGTTTGATTGGTCGAACTTTTAAAGTGCCAGTTACCACGACCACCTTTACCACCTTCAGCGACTATTTTTTCCTCACCGTCTTCGGTGATTTCAAAAAGTATGTCGTTGGTTTCGGTGTCTCTTATAACCGTTCCTAGTGGCACTTCTACAATTGCGTCTTCTCCATCTGCGCCTGTGCTTCTTCCAGAACTACCATGTTCACCATGGCCAGCTTTAATGTGGCGCTTAAATTTTAAGTGAATGAGCGTCCAAAGGTTAGAATTCCCTTTTATAATAACATGGCCACCACGACCACCATCTCCACCATCTGGTCCGCCTTTTGCGATATATTTTTCGCGATGTAAATGCGTAGAGCCTTTACCTCCATTACCGGAAGAGACGTGCATTTTTACATAGTCTACAAAATTTCCTTCAGTCATCTAATACGTTTAATTGTTTATTCGTTGTGTCGTTTATTTGAGAAGAAACTTCGAAACATTTCACTTTATCAAATAAACGAATAAACGCATTAACTAGAGTTTATCAAGAACGGTACTTAAACGTTCTGTAATATCCTCAATACTTCCTACTCCATCAACACCAAAGTATTTATCTTGATCTGAATAGTAGTCTTTTAATATCGCCGTTTTGTTGTAGTATTCCTTGATACGGTTTCTGATAATACTTTCATCAGCATCGTCAGCTCTTCCACTAGTTTCGCCTCGTTTTAACAAGCGTTCTACCAAAACTTCATCATCAACTTCTAAAGCAACCATAGCATTAATTTGAGAATCTTTTGAATCCATCAACTCATCTAACGCTTTAGCTTGTGCGTTGGTTCTTGGAAAACCATCAAAAATAAAACCTTTAGCACCGGCATTTTTTTCAACCTCTTTATTCAGCATATCAATAGTCACCTGATCTGGAACCAATTCCCCCTTATCCATATAGGACTTTGCTAACATACCTAAGGCCGTCTCATTTTTGATATTAAATCTAAAGACATCTCCTGTAGAAATGTGTATTAAATCATACTTTTCCTTTAAGAAATTAGCTTGTGTCCCTTTTCCTGCACCTGGAGGTCCAAATAGCACGATGTTCGTCATGTGTTGTGTTGTTTTTAATTGATATACGTTTGGTAAATCCCTTCCCAGTCCATTGTAATCGAGTCCGTAACCGACAATGAATTTATTCGGAATTTCAATACCTACATAGTGAAGTTTAAAATCCTTATCATAAGCTTCAGGTTTGTAAAATAAGGTGGCTATTAGCAGTTCTTTCACATTCTCATTTTTGAAAATACGGTGGACTTCCTCTAGCGTCTTACCAGAATCTATGATGTCTTCTAAAATAACGACGGTTCTTCCTGTTAAATCTTGGGTCAACCCAATCAATCGTTGAATATCTTCGGTAGATTTAACTCCTTCGTAAGATGCCAACTTAATAAATGTGACTTCACAAGGTTTTGGATACTTCTTTACAAAATCACTCACAAACATAAATGACCCATTTAAAATACCCACAAAAACTGGCATTTCGTCTCCTAAGTCTGTAGAAATAGCATCTACCATTTTATCTACCGCAGCATCAATTTCTTGCTCAGAGATAAAAGGTTTAAAGTATAAATCGTGAAGCTTTATCACAGCCTAATTATTTTAGAAATGCAAAGATAATCAAATGATTGAGGATTGACGATTTTTTGAAATACGAATTTAAATGCATGTCTCATATTTAATGTATTTTTGTAACGAATAAATATTGAATTTTTAAAGATTCCCTCCTATCTGGAGAATAAATATGAATTACTTTTCTTCAAACTTTAAATTAGGTATTCTTGGTGGTGGCCAATTGGGCAAAATGATACTTTACAACACACGTAAATTTGATATTTACACCTGTGTGTTAGACCCAAACAAAGAAGCACCTGCAAGATTGGCTTGTGATGAGTTTACAGTAGGTGATCTAATGGATTATGACACTGTGATTAACTTCGGAAAAAATGTTGATGTCCTTACCATCGAAATTGAAAACGTTAACGTTGATGCGCTTGAAAAACTTGAAGATGAAGGTGTAAAGGTTTTTCCAGCTTCAAAGACATTAAGGACCATTCAAAATAAAGCGACTCAAAAATTATTTTATCGCGATCATAATATTCCAACTGCAGATTTCTCTCGTTTTGCACATCCTTCAGAAATTGAAGATGCTGTGGATAATGGAGGATTAAGTTATCCTTTTGTATGGAAAAGTGCACGGTTTGGTTATGATGGTCAAGGTGTTAAAGTTATTAGACGCGCTACGGATTTGGTTGATTTGCCAAATGTGGAATGTATAGCAGAGAAGTTGATTCCGTTTAAAAATGAATTGGCTGTTATTGTTGCTAGAAATGCTGAAGGGCATCTAAAAACCTATCCTGTGGTTGAAATGGAGTTTCATCCTGAAGCCAATCAGGTAGAATATGTCATTTGCCCAGCTCGTATTCCTGACGCTATTGCCAAAAAAGCAGAATTGGTAGCTTTAAAAGTTGCATCTGCCTTTAAACATGTTGGGTTGTTGGCTGTAGAGATGTTTCAGACCGAAAACGATGAAATTCTGGTTAATGAAGTAGCGCCAAGACCTCATAACTCTGGTCACTATAGTATTGAAGCTAGTTATACAGACCAGTTTGAACAGCATCTTAGATGTGTTTTAGGATTACCATTAGGCAACACGGAAAGCAAAGTCGCTGGAGTTATGGTGAATCTAGTAGGTGCTGAAGGTCATACAGGAAATGTACTTTACAAAAATATTGAGGACATTATGGCGATGGATGGTGTGACACCTCATATTTATGGAAAAAAACAAACAAGACCTTTCCGAAAGATGGGTCATGTTACAATAGTTGATAAAGATATTGCGAAAGCCCGTGAAGTGGCAGAAAAGGTAAAACGAATAATTGAAGTAATCAGTGAATAAATCATGAGTAAAGTAGGCGTAATAATGGGAAGTAAAAGCGATTTGCCAGTAATGCAAGACGCTATAGATATTTTAAAAGGTTTTGATATTGAAGTGGAGGTCGATATCGTTTCAGCACATCGCACACCAGATAAGTTATTTGACTATGGCAAAAATGCCCATACCAGAGGTATAAAAGTGATTGTTGCTGGTGCTGGTGGAGCTGCACATTTACCAGGAATGGTCGCTTCTCTATCACCTTTGCCTGTAATTGGTGTTCCTGTAAAAAGCAGTAATTCTATTGATGGTTGGGATTCGGTGCTTTCCATTTTGCAAATGCCAGGTGGAGTTCCTGTAGCTACCGTAGCTCTAAATGGAGCAAAGAATGCAGGAATTTTAGCCGCACAGATTTTAGGTAGCTCAGACCAATGTATTTTAGACAAAATCATGGTCTATAAAGAAGGGTTAAAAGCCAAGGTAATAGATTCTGCCAAAGACCTATAAAAAAGCCTCAACCGGAGTCGAGGCTTTAAGCTATTAACCAATTTCTCAGAGTAAACCATTATCACTCTGAAAATATGCTGCAAAAATAACCAAACTTAAGTTCTTAATCTATTATTACGTTCTTAAATATGCGTTAAAATTCAGATAATCAATTAGATAAGTAAGAAAAATTAGACATTTCATAATATGACTATTCTAAATCAGCCATTTGGCACCAAATATAATTCTGCACCTTTTTCAAAAATAAAAGACGAAGACTTTCTTCCTGCTTTTAAAACTGCTATTAAAAAAGCTAAATCAGAAATTGATGCTATTGTTAAAAATGAGGCAAATCCAACATTTGAAAACACCATTGAAGCCTTAGATTATTCTGGTGAGGAATTAGACCGAATTTCGAGCATTTTTTTCAATTTGAATTCTGCTGAAACCAACGATAAAATTCAAAAGATCGCACAAGAAGTGTCACCTCTACTTTCAGAATTTAGTAACGACATTACTTTAAATGAAGATTTATTCAAACGTGTTAAAGCGGTTTATGATTCAAAATCAGACTTAGATCTAACCACAGAGCAAGAGACCCTTCTCGATAAAAAATATAAAGGTTTTTCAAGAAATGGTGCGAATCTACCCAAAGACAAAAAGGAAAAATTGCGTGCCATAGACAAAGAATTAAGTCAGTTGAAATTAAAGTTCGGAGAGCACATTTTAGCTGAAACCAACAAATTTGAAATGCACCTTACAGATGAATCTGAAGTTTCAGGATTGCCAGATGGTGCAAAAGAAGCCGCAAAGCAATTGGCTGAATCTAAAGGTAAAGACGGTTGGCTGATTACTTTAGATTATCCGAGCTACATTCCGTTTATGACCTATGCAGACAATCGTGAGTTGCGAGAAAAACTATCAAAGGCGTTCGGCAGCAAAGGTTTTCATAATGATGAATTGGACAATCAAGACATCGTATTGCGAATTGCGAATCTTCGCTTTGAGCGCGCACAACTATTAGGTTACAAAACCCATGCGCATTTTGTACTAGAAGAGCGCATGGCGGAAACACCTGAAAAAGTCAATGCGTTTTTAGAAGAATTATTGGAAAAGGCAAAGCCTACAGCAGAAAACGAATTCAAAAAACTTGAAAGTTTTGCTAAAGATTTAGACCACATAGATCAACTTCAAAAATGGGATTCGGCTTACTATTCTGAAAAGTTGAAACAAAAATTATTCGATTTGGATGACGAAAAATTGAAGCCTTATTTTAAACTCGAAAACGTCATCAATGGTGCGTTTATCGTTGCCGAAAAATTATATGGATTGCAGTTTGAAGACATCAAAACCATAGACAAATATCACGAGGATGTTCTCACATATAAAGTTACTGATAGTGAAGGCCAATTAGTATCCATTTTTTATGCCGACTTTTTCCCGAGAGCAGGTAAGCGCAATGGAGCTTGGATGACGTCCTACAAACCACAGATGGTTAAAAACGGTGAGAATGAAAGGCCTCATGTCTCTATTGTCTGCAACTTTACAAAACCAACCAAAAGCAAGCCCTCTTTATTAACCTTTAATGAGGTAACAACTCTATTCCATGAATTTGGTCATGCCCTACATGGCATGCTGGCAAACACAACATATCCGAGTTTATCTGGTACCAATGTATATTGGGACTTTGTGGAATTACCTAGTCAGGTTTTAGAAAACTGGTGTTACGAGGAAGAGTCGCTAAAACTATTTGCCACCCATTATGAAACCGGAGAGGTTATTCCGATGGACCTCATTGAAAAAATTAAAGCCTCCTCGACCTTTCATGAAGGTATGCAGACCTTAAGACAGATTAGTTTTGGATTACTGGACATGGCTTGGCATGGAATTGATCCGTCAGGTATTAGTGATGTAAAACAACATGAACTAAAGGCTTTTGAAGGCACAAAACTTTATCCGGATGTTGTCGAGAATTGTATGAGCACCGCTTTTGCACATATCTTTCAAGGAGGATATTCTTCTGGGTATTACAGTTATAAGTGGGCAGAAGTTTTGGATGCAGATGCCTTTGAGTATTTTAAGGAGGAAGGCATCTTTAGCAAAACAGTTGCGGAAAAATTCAAGTCTTTTGTTTTATCGCAAGGAGGTACAGAAAACCCTATGGTGTTGTATAAAAAATTCAGAGGAAAAGAACCACAACCAGATGCTTTATTAAGACGTGCTGGATTGATTGAGAAGCGGTAAATTTTAGAAAAAATTTGCTAGAATTTGACGCCAAAGTCTAGACGAAACGTACTAATCTAAAGAAATAAGTGATTAGTTTGTTCGTTATCTATCTATGAAGCTTGTAAAATTTCTTGGTCATTTAACTATTGTTTTGATACTGACCGTCCTTACTCAAGTTGGTGGAATTATATGGCTAATATCTCTTGTCATTGCTATAAAATTCAAAAAGAAGAAACGTTATGTATTTCTTAGTCTGTATTTAATATGCAACCTCATCATTGTACCACCTGTGGCTTCGCTTTTCGGGAGAGTACAACTTCCTTGGTTCAATGACAATCTAGCACCTAGAAATTGGTTTTATCCTTTAGCATTCAGGAACTATGTGAATCCAGAGTTACGAGACTTACTTTTGAAAAGTTCTAAGTCAAGTGGAATACAAATAACATATCTCGATGCTGATTTTCCGTTCTTAGATGGTTTTTCACTACTACCCCATCTAAGTCATAACGATGGTAAAAAAGTTGATTTAAGTTTTCAATACACCAATGAAGATGGGACAAAAACCAACAAAAAACCATCACACTTGGGTTATGGCACTTATGTAAGTTCTAATAACAGAACATCAAAAAGCTGTTTAGAAAAAGGATATTGGCAATATGATTTCCCGAAGTATCTAGCATTTGGATTACATAAGGATTTACAATTTGATTCTAAATCAACAAGAACATTAATAAAAACCCTATCCTCTCATTCTGAAACCCAAAAAATATTCATTGAGCCTTACTTAAAACAATCATTAGGCTTAGAGAATGAAACTAAAATTAGATTTCATCGCTGCCAAGCTGTAAGACATGATGATCATATCCATTTACAAATAAAATAAACTTTCAATAATTATTGAAAGTTTGAAAATTATTGTATATTTGTACTATGGAATACAAAGAGGCAAAAGAAAAATTTATTAGCACTTGGGGAAGTTTAGGCTCTCTTTGGGGCATAAACAAGGCCATGGCACAGATACAGGCCTTGCTTTTTATTTCCACAAAACCTCTGTCTATGGAAGACATTATGGAGGATCTTAAAATCTCTCGTGGTAACACCAGCATGAATTTAAGACAACTCATGGATTGGGGAATTGTAACCAAAGTGTTGGTATCTGGTGAGCGCAGAGAATATTTTACTACAGAAAAAGACGTACAAGAGTTGGCACGTATCGTTGCCAAAGAGCGAAGCCGAAGAGAAATAAAGCCTGTAATAAAAGTTTTGGACGAAGTCTCTTCCATTAAAGATGACGGTACAGAAAACACTAAAGAATTGATAAAACAAACTAAAGCTTTAAGAGAATTGACAGATGATTTGGACACACTGATGAACAAGCTTGTAAATCAAAAACAAAATTGGTTAACAAAATCGGTTTTTAAACTGATGAAGTAGTCAATATATTTTTTTTAATCAAACTTTCAATTTTTTCTGAAAGTTTAAAAACAATAGAATTATGAAGTTATTGTACCAATTTAATAAGATCTGTTTAATTATAAACCTCATCATGTACCTAACCTTCTTTTTGGACTATATGCTCAAATTGTATTAGGTGGAATTCAAGTTATAAGCGCAATAGGACTTTTTTTCATATGGAAGAAGTTTAACGATAACCATAAAAAGCAACTTTTAATATACTGGATCTTGGTATCTCTTTATGGAATTACGTGGTTATCAGAAATCCAGCTCAACGATTTTTGGTGGTTAAGTATTATAGTTATTCCAATGTCTATTGCTATCTATTTTGTTTGGTTATTAAATAATTTAAAAAATATTAATGATGAAAACAGATATTCCTAATTGGCTCATTATACTTGGAGGCATTGGTCAAATATTCACAGCGCTTATTTACCCATACATAAGGCATAAAGTTTTTGATTGGTATAATGATGTTAAACAATTAAAACCATTGAATCAAGAAATCGCTAAAACCTATGGTAGATACATACAAGGGCTTAATTTCTCTTTTGGTCTAATTGCTATCATTATTCCATCTGATTTAAAAAATGGAACAAATTTATCAATTGCAATAACAGGTCTCATTGCAGCTTATTGGGTGGGTAAAGTAGCTACTCAGATTGCCTATTATCCCATGTATGAAATACCTCAAAAAGTTGTCTTTAAAATTGGAAGCTATTTCATGAACTTTCTATTTACACTATTCGCTGTAGTTTATACATGGCTACTGCTATATAACATTTACGAAACCTTTTAAATCATGAAAGCACAATCAATTACATACACAACGGATTCTGAACAGAACAAAATAGAAATGGTAGATTTCTACAACGAAGCTACCGAAGACTACGAATTCTGGAGCAACGATTACAATATGCATTTTGGTTATTTCATTCCTTTTAAAACTAATCCTTTTAAACGTGATTCTATGCTCAATGAAATGAATAGTCAAGTACTTAAACGCTTACATATTGGTAAATCCAAAACCCGTTTGGTTGATATGGGCTGCGGCATGGGAGCCACAATGAGACATGCCCTAAAGCAATACAAAAATATCATTGCCTATGGAATAACACTTTCCGATTTTCAGGTGAAACAAGGTAATGAACTTCTTAAAGGCAAAAACGGAATTATACTCAAAGAAAACTATAACCATACATCATTTCAATCCAACACGTTTAATTCAGCGGTCGCTATAGAAAGTTTATGTCATTCTGGTCATGATTATAAATCATTAAAGGAAGCACATCGTATTTTAAAACCTGGCGGACGCTTTGTCATTGCAGATGCTTTCTTGAAAAAAGATCAATCTAAGCTGTGTAGAGGTGGCAAATACTCTTATAAAAAACTATGTAGCCATTGGAGCTTAGAAAAATTAGAAACACATGGCTACATAAGAGAAAAACTAGAAGCACTAGGCTTTATTGACATTAAAGTAGAAAACGTTTCATTTAAGGTTGCACCTTCAGTTTTGCACGTACCTTTTGCCATTACAGGATTTATCTTAAAAAAGCTCTTTAACTTTAAAAGATTAAAGCAAGAAAGTTTTCATAATCTAAAAGGGTCATTTTACGCCTTGCTATCTGGCCTTCATATGAGAAGTTTCGGGTATTATATCATCAGTGCTACCAAAAGCTAATTAATAAGTTGGCTTATATTAGAAGTTAATATTTTATCCTATTTTTGGTCTTGCAATGATATTCTAAATGACTAATCATAAACTAGATCCCAATAACTGGATAAAACTTTATTCTGACTATCTCTTTAACTACACGATTTCGCGAGTTAACAATAGAGAGATTGCTCAAGATTTGGTTTCTGAAACATTTTTGGCAGGACTCAAGGCCATGAAAAACTTTAAGGGTGAAGCTAGTGAGCGTACGTGGCTAATTTCAATTTTAAAGCGTAAGATCATTGATTACTATCGTAAAATAAATTCTAAAAAAGGCCAGGCAGAAGTAAGAATGAGCTATAGTAACCATACAGATGCTGAAGGTGATTGGCTAGAAGAACGCGTTGCAGATCCTTTTGATAAAACGGCCGAAGACCGATTGGAAAATTCAGAATTGGGCGATGCCATTTACGATTGTATCTCCAAACTACCTGAAAAACAAGCCCAAGTTTTTAAAATGAAAACAATTTTGGGCTACGAAACTGAAACAATTTGTAATGAATTAAATATCACTGCGTCTAATCTTTGGGTAATCATTCACAGAGCAAGAACAGCTTTGGCAGATTGCATGGAAGAAAAATGGTTTTAAAATATAATAAACCCTTCTCTTAGGAAGGCTAGAATAGAAATGAAAAAAAGTTTTTTATTTATAAGTTGTGAGGAAGCAAAGCATATTTGTGACAAAAGACAATATGCTGAAGCTACAACATTGGAGCGAATTAAACTTGCTCTTAGGCTTTCTTGGTGCCGTATAACTAGAGCTTATTCCAGCAAAAACAACAAATTGACTGAAGCACTACAAAAGGCTGAAGTCAGTTATTTAAGAAATGATGAGCGAAGTAAGCTTCAACAACAGTTTGAAGAAGAATTAGCCAAGTACCAATAATATTACGAGCCACATAATCGGCAAACCCTCCACCCAAAAAGCACTATAGTATTTAGATTGGCGCTTGTTGGAAAACACCACAAACAGAAGCGTCACAAATACCATTACTAATGTAGAAAGTATTGCATTTGCTGATAGCTCATCTTTAAAGTACTCTAAAAAGAAAAACACCATTAACAACAAAACACCTGTGATTTTTGTGTTTTTGATTCCTATTTTTTGAGGAATGGTTCCCAATTTTAAACTGTCAAAATTCAAGTCCCTTATCTCAAAAGGCAACATTAATACAATGACTAAAATAAAGCGCTGTACAGTTGTTATTATAACATCAGAATCAATCGCAACGCCCAATTCAATCAAAGGCAAAAGCACAGTTGTAAACGCCCAAACCAAAGCTATTACATAAATTTTCAACCCGCTTATCTCTCGTAAATTCATCTGGCTGTCCCTAAAATAACTCATAGGCAATAAAGGCACAGCATACAAAAACGTAATAAGACCAAACACGGATAAATATATCAAGGTTTTTAGATTGAGTTGAAACGCATAATAGCACATAGCAACAAATGCAAGAAGTGAGAATATCTGAATAGCTTTTAGCCATCCCGCTAAACTTCTATGGTGAAACTTAGCCACTCCAAAATATTTTACAAAGTTATAACCTGTAATGGTTGCAAAAAAGACAAAGTAAAGCACACTTTCGTCATAATTCAGTCCAAACTGTAACAAGGTTATCCAAGTAAAGGCATATACAGCCAGTGCTACATGTATACTGCTATTAAGATAAAAATCAACAATGGCTTTTAAAACCTTCATAAAACAAAAATAGGCAATGTGTTAATAACCCTTGCTTTCCGTTAAAAACTTTAGTTTTCATTAACTAATTAAAAGAGGTAAAGCTGTATTTTTGCAAAACTAAACAAACACAACATTTTTTAATGGACACAACCTCTTTTGCACTTAGACATATAGGCCCAAGTTCTCAAGAACAAAAAGACATGCTAAATACCATTGGCGTGAGTAGTATAGATCAATTGGTTTCTGAAACTATTCCTGCGGGAATACGTTTAGAAAAAGATTTGGATTTAGAGCCTGCCATGAGCGAGCAAGAATACTTAAACCATATCAATAAGCTGTCTCAACTCAATAAAGTCTATAAGTCTTATATAGGCATGGGATATCATCCCTCTAATATGCCAGCAGTCATTCAGCGTAATATTTTAGAAAATCCTGGATGGTACACAGCATATACTCCGTATCAAGCTGAAATAGCTCAAGGTCGATTGGAGGCGCTATTAAATTTCCAGACAATGATCATTGATCTTACAGGAATGGAAATTGCAAACGCTTCACTTTTAGATGAAAGTACAGCGGCGGCAGAAGCTATGAGTTTGCTATTTGCTGTGAGGGACAGAGCCCAGAAAAAAGCTGGTGTCAATAAGTTTTTTGTTTCGGATTTGGTCTTGCCACAAACGATTGACCTGTTAGAAACCAGAGCAACACCAATTGGAATTGAATTAGAAATCGGAAATGAAGCCGAATACAATCTTTCGGATGAATATTTTGGTGCCTTACTGCAATATCCTGGGAAAAATGGCCAGATTACGGATATCAAATCCTTTATAGAAAAAGCAAATGCCGTTAACATTAAAGTTGCCGTAGCTGCAGATATTTTAAGCTTGATTAAGCTTGAAGCACCAGGAAAATTTGGCGCTGATGTGGTTGTTGGTACTACACAACGTTTTGGTATTCCGATGGGTTATGGTGGTCCACATGCAGCTTATTTTGCCACAAAGGAAGCTTATAAACGAGATGTTCCTGGACGTATAATTGGTGTTACCAAAGATGCCAATGGCAACAGAGCCTTGCGTATGGCTTTACAAACCAGAGAACAACATATTAAGCGCGATAAAGCAACTTCTAATATTTGTACAGCACAAGTATTATTAGCCGTTATGGCTGGGATGTATGCAGTATATCACGGACCAAAAGGTTTACAGTTTATTGCAGATAAAGTAAAAAATACGGCTTCAACATTAGCTAAAGCTTTAGAAAGTCTTGGTGTAGAACAAGTCAATTCACATTATTTTGATACGCTTCAGGTTAAAGCTGATCCTGTTAATGTGAAATATTATGCGGAGAAAAAAGAAGTCAACTTTTATTATCCAGACAGTAACACTGTAACTATTTCTGTAAATGAAACCACTACTATTGAAGATCTAAATGAAATTGTTTCAATTTTTGAAATCGTTACCGAAAATAAAGCTGATAAAATTACTGAACTCATTGAAGGTGATATTATTCCAAGCGAATTGAAACGACAGACCGATTTTCTAACCTTTGAAGTGTTCAATTCTTATCATTCTGAAACAGAATTGATGCGCTACATAAAGCGATTAGAACGTAAAGATTTAGCCTTAAATCATTCTATGATTTCGCTTGGGTCTTGTACTATGAAGCTTAATGCAGCATCAGAAATGCTACCATTAAGCTGGCCAAGTTGGGGAAATATGCACCCTTTTGCACCAGCTGACCAAGCTGCTGGTTACAAATTAATGCTAAATGCCTTAGAAAATCAGTTAACTGAAATCACAGGATTTGCAGCTACCTCATTGCAGCCAAATTCTGGAGCTCAAGGTGAGTTTGCTGGTCTCATGGTTATTAGAGCTTACCATGAATCTCGTGGTGACCATCATAGAAACATTTGTTTAATTCCGTCATCAGCGCATGGTACAAATCCTGCAAGTGCTGTAATGGCAGGTATGAAAGTAGTTGTGACCAAAGCGTCTGAAAATGGTAATATAGATGTTGATGATTTAAGAGAAAAAGCAGAGTTGCATAAAGACAATTTAGCAGCTATAATGGTTACCTATCCTTCAACACATGGAGTATATGAATCGGCCATCAAAGAAATTACACAAATCATTCACGATAATGGAGGACAAGTTTATATGGATGGCGCCAATATGAACGCTCAAGTAGGATTAACCAATCCAGGAAATATCGGAGCTGATGTGTGTCATCTTAACTTACATAAAACTTTTGCTATTCCACATGGTGGTGGTGGACCAGGTGTTGGACCAATTTGTGTTGCTGAGCAGTTAGTACCATTTTTACCAGGAAATCCAATCATAAAAACTGGTGGACATCAAGCTATTTCCGCTATTTCATCAGCACCGTTCGGTTCATCATTAGCATGTATAATTTCCTATGGTTATATAACAATGCTTGGAGCTGATGGCTTGAAAAAAGCGACGGAAGCAGCCATACTAAACGCCAACTATATCAAAGAGCGATTAGAAGGTTATTACGACACACTTTACACAGGTGAAAATGGACGTGCTGCCCACGAAATGATTGTGGATTGCCGAGATTTTAAAGCCAATGGTATCGAAGTCACGGATATTGCAAAACGTTTAATGGATTATGGATTCCATGCGCCTACGGTATCTTTCCCAGTTGCTGGTACTATGATGATAGAACCCACTGAGAGTGAGAGCAAAGCAGAAATGGATCGTTTTTGTGACGCTATGATCTCTATACGCAAAGAGATAGACCGTACCTCTAAAGATGAGCCAAACAATGTATTAAAGAACGCTCCACACACCATGGATATGTTGACCTCAGATGAATGGTTGTTGCCTTACACTAGACAAGAAGCTGCATTTCCGTTAGACTATGTAAAAAACAATAAGTTCTGGCCTAGTGTTAGACGTGTAGATGATGCCTATGGTGATAGGAATTTAATGTGTAGTTGTGCTCCAATAGAAGATTTTATTGAGGCATAATTTTTGCTGTTGAACATCGTAAAATTGAACATCTTTTAAACACTATTAAATAAAATATAGTTAAATTGTAGGTTGATTTGCAAAATATAATTTCAGACACGGTATTATGAATGTTAAAATAACGGGAACAGGTAGTTATATCCCGAAGAGTATAGAGAAGAATGAGGATTTTCATGAGCATAGATTTCTCAATCAAGATGGGACATCTATCGACTATCCAAATGAAATCATTGTAGATAAGTTTAAAGCTATTACTGGTATAGCTGAGAGACGTTATGCAAATGAGCAACTAACCTCATCTGATATTGGTTTTTTAGCGGCTCAAAAAGCTATTGACGACGCTAATGTTAACCCAGAAGAAATAGATTATATTATTTGCGCCCATAATTTTGGCGATGTAAAAGCCAATACCATTCAAAGTGATTTACTGCCTTGTTTGGCATCTCGAGTAAAACATAGCTTAAGAATCAAAAACCCAAAGTGTGTTGCATATGATATTCTTTTTGGGTGTCCTGGCTGGTTAGAAGGTGTTATACAGGCGCAAGCTTTTATCAAAGCGGGAATAGCTAAACGTTGTTTGGTTATCGGTTCTGAAACATTATCTCGTGTGGTAGATAAGCACGATAGAGATTCTATGATTTATTCAGATGGTGCTGGAGCGACAATTGTTGAGGCATCGGAAGAGGAAGGAATTTTGGCCCATGAAACTGCAAGTTTTACTTACGACGAGGCTTATTATTTATTCTTCGGAAAATCGAACAACCAAGAGTTGTGCAAGGATACAAAGTACATTAAAATGCACGGTCGAAAGATATATGAATTTGCATTGAATAATGTTCCTAACGCTATGAAAACATGCTTGGATAATAGTGGAATTGATATCTCTGAAGTTAAGAAAATATTGATTCATCAGGCTAATGAGAAAATGGATGAGGCCATCATAAAGCGATTCTACAGATTATACAAAACACCAGTTCCTGAGGGCATTATGCCAATGAGCATCCATAAGTTGGGTAACAGTTCTGTCGCCACTGTGCCAACACTTTTTGACCTTATCAGAAAGAACAAAATGAAAGACCATAGTATTGAAAAAGGTGACGTTATCATCTTTGCTAGCGTTGGTGCAGGAATGCATATAAATGCTATGACGTATAGGTATTGATTTTAAAATATAACGCTTTCGCGGTAATAACATGTACGAAAAAACATATCCGAATAAGCGTTATAAACTTACGCTTCAATTCCTAAAAAAACATATTAATACCTCTGAATCTATTTTAGATTTAGGCGTTAAAAATCCCTTTTCAGAAATTCTAATTTCTGAAGGTTTTTCGGTTGAAAATACAACAGGAGAAGATCTGGACGAAGACCGTTCTGCCTTGGAAAACTCATCAGCAGACGTAGTAACAGCTTTTGAAATATTTGAGCATTTATTATCGCCATATGAAGTTTTAAAATCAATTAAATCCAACAAAATAGTGATAAGTGTCCCTTTGCGATTATGGTTTGCATCTGCTTATAGAAGTAAGACGGACAAGTGGGACAGGCATTATCATGAGTTTGAAGATTGGCAACTCGACTGGTTATTAGAAAAAACCGGATGGAAAATTAAAGACAGGCAAAAATGGACTAACCCAGTAAAGAAGCTTGGCATAAGACCAATTCTTAGGAGGTTCACTCCACGTTATTATATCGTTTATGCAGAAAGGCTTCAAAATTCCAAAACCTAAAACTCAAAATTCCAAATGGGTTTGCGTAGTTTTGGTTTTTGAAATTTAGTAATTGGGATTTGGACTTTTACATCATAATACCAGCACACAACGAAGAAGATTACATTGGCAAGACCTTGCAATCTCTGGTGGAGCAAACTGAATTGCCAAAACAAGTTGTTGTTGTTAATGATAACTCTACAGACAAAACCGAAAATATTGTAAAAGATTTTGTTTCAAAATACAACTGGATTTCTTTAGTCAACATCACCTCATCAGACAAGCATCTACCAGGATCCAAAATTATCCATGCCTTTAACAAAGGACTAGAAACCTTAGATGACAATTTCGACATCATCTGTAAGTTTGATGCTGATTTAATCTTTCCGAGAGATTATCTGGATGTGGTTTCAAATCATTTCAAAACCAATAAACAACTTGGTATGGCATCCGGTTTCTGTTTCATTGAAAAAGATGGAGATTGGGTTTTGGAAAATTTAACCAACAAGGACCATGTTAGAGGTGCATTGAAAGCTTATCGCAAAACATGTTTTGAGCAGATTGGTCAACTTAAACCATCAATGGGTTGGGATACAGTCGATGAGCTATTAGCCAAATATCACGGTTGGGGAATTCTCACAGATGAATCGCTTAAAGTAAAACACCTAAAGCCAACTGGAAAATCTTACAACAAGGCTTCAAAATATTTACAAGGTGAAGCCATGTACAAAATGCGTTATGGCTTTTGGATTACATTCATTTCGGCAGTAAAACTCGCCTATAAAAAAAAGAGTTTACGATTATTTAAGGATTATATGAGAGGATACTTTAAAGCTAAATCCAATAAAGTGGAATTCTTAGTCTCAAAAGACGAGGGGAAATTCATCAGAAAACTACGTTGGGATGGGATTTTTAATAGATTATTCTAATCAATCACAAAACCCAAAACACTTCCTGTTGCACTGTTAGGAAAACTAATGCCCAACAACGCAGACATTGTTGGTGCAATATCTGGTATCACCGTTTTTTCAAATGTGGCACCATGCTTTATGCCTTTTCCGAAGAATAAAAGTGGTACATGAGTGTCGTGGTTTAATCCACTGCCATGTGTGGAACCTGTTTTTCCGTAAGAAATATAATCTGGGTCTGGCACTAAAATAATATCACCAGAGCGTTTTTGGTTAAAACCATTTTGAAGCAATGTTTCTATTCCCTGAGTGAAATCCGTCGTCGTCATGGTATTTGCAGAATATACTTTATCGATATGTTCATACTGTATTAATTCGTCAACGAATTGCTCGGTCACTATGTTAATATTTAGTCCCAAACTATCAATCCGTTTTCTATTTAGGAATATTTGATTATTACTTACATTTTCAATCAAATCAGAGTTATTGAATGTGTGCAGTAAATATTCTTCGAATCTGGTTTTTGTTGCCCTGTTATTTAAATAGCCAGCAGGAATCTTTAAGCTTCTTAAATAGTTAGGAACGTCTATTGCGCCGTGATCAGCTGTTAAAAACACCGTATACTCTCCCACTCCAACTGTCTCATCGAGATAATTAAAAAAGCGTTCCAAGTCTTTATCTAACCTAATGTAAGTGTCTTCTACCTCTTTTGAATTTACCCCAAAATTATGACCAACATAGTCCGTACTCGAAAAGCTAAGTGTAAGGACATCCGTAACATCATCCTCACCCAATTGCTCACCTTTTATAGCCGCTATTGCAAAATCTGTAGTTAAACTGTTGCCATAAGGAGTTGCTTTAAGGATTTCAAAATTGCGATTGTGCTCACGTAAAGCCTGCAAATCATATGGAAACGTTGCTTTTTCCTTTCCATTAAATCCTCCTTCAAACGTGTTGTAATCTGTACCGCTTTCGGTATAAGTAGTTATGTCGTAAAGCGTGTTCCAAACTTTAAAGTAAGACTCTGCAATATCAGAAGCATTAAATTCTTTAACCCAATTTGGTAAATCTTGCATATAAAAACTACTGGTAATCCAAACCCCTTCGTCCCTTCCATGAAACCAATATGCCGCATTCGCTGTATGGCCAGCAGGTAACACAGCACCTCTATCCTTCAATGAAACACCAATGGTTTTTCCTTGTAATTGCGTAAATAAACGGTTTTCATCTGCAAATGTGGTAGTTTGCATTCTATGCGGAGACATTTTACCTGCCATGTGATCTGTACCAACCGATTCAACCTTATCATCACCTGCACAATACACAGTTTCTTTCGTCTGCTTATCATACCAATTATTACCAATCACTCCATGGTATTTTGGCACTGTACCAGTAAAAACCGATGCGTGCCCTGGCCCAGTATAAGTAGGCACATAATTAAAGTGATTGTTCTTACAATTAAACCCTTCTCGCATCATACGCTTAAAACCACCATCCCCAAACTTAGATTCAAAACGAGTTAAATAATCGTAGCGCATCTGATCCACAACAATACCAACAACCAATTTTGGTTTAGAATTAGAGTCAGTTCTTTTTATGTCTTCATTTGAATTCATTGTCTTTTCTTGTGACCCACAAGACAAAACCAAAGTCATTGATAAGATTATTGTGAAGATGTTTTTCATGATAATTATGTCATTCTTTAGAGTTTCAAAAATACGTTTTTTAGACTATCTTAATTTAAATTAACATTAATAAACTCATCTTTTTTCATACTTTAGCATAATAAATTCTTGCATGAGTTACCTCCATAATATTGGCGCTTACTTTATAATGATTAAGAATGTTTTCCGCAAACCTACCAAGTGGTCTGTGATGAAACCCTTAATTCTTAAAGACATTGATGATCTTATCATAGGTTCTCTGGGTATTGTTGCTTTTATTGCATTTTTTGTTGGAGGAGTTGTTGCCATACAAACCTCCTTAAACATTAGCAATCCACTGATTCCAAAATACCTGGTTGGTTTTGCTACGCGCCAATCTATAATTTTAGAATTTGCTCCTACTTTTATTTCCATTATTATGGCTGGTAAAGTCGGGTCATTTATAACATCAAGCATAGGCACTATGAGAGTTACAGAACAAATAGATGCTCTCGAGGTTATGGGAATTAATGCCATTAATTATTTAGTGTTTCCAAAATTTGTTGCTTTAACATTATATCCTTTTGTGATTTCTATTGCTATGTTTTTAGGGATTTTAGGTGGCTTAGCAGCATGTGTGTATGGTGGTTATGGAACATTGGAAAATTATATTGAAGGTGTGCAAAATGACTTTATACCATTTCATATGGTCTATGCCTTTATAAAAACTATGGTCTTTGCATTTATCCTAGCTACGATTCCATCCTTCTATGGCTATTTTATGAAAGGTGGAGCACTTGAAGTTGGTAAGGCTAGTACTACCTCTTTTGTTTGGACTAGTGTTGTAATTATTTTATTGAACTTTTTACTAACCAGTTTACTCTTGGGCTAATGATAGAGGTGAAAGACTTACATAAATCGTTTGGTGATGCTCATATTCTAAAGGGCATTTCTACCTCTTTTGAAAAAGGAAAAACCAATCTCATTATTGGTCAAAGTGGCTCTGGTAAAACTGTATTTTTAAAATGCTTACTTGGCCTATTTGAATATGAAGAAGGCAGTATTTCTTACGATGGTAAAGTTTTTAGCAAACTAAGTACCGATGAAAAAACAGAATTAAGATCAAAAATTGGCATGGTCTTTCAAGGCAGTGCGCTTTTTGACTCCATGACCATTGCTGAAAATGTTATGTTCCCATTAAGAATGTTCACTAAACAGAGTAAAAGCGAAATGGAAGATCGGGTGGATTTTGTATTAAAACGTGTTAATTTAGATGATGCTCACCATAAAATGCCTAGTGAAGCATCTGGTGGAATGCAAAAGCGTGTAGCCATTGCCAGAGCTATTGTAAACAAACCGAAGTATTTGTTCTGTGACGAACCTAATTCTGGATTAGACCCTAAAACTGCTATAGTCATAGATAATCTTATACAAGAAATCACAGACGAATATCAAATTACTACAGTCATAAACTCTCATGATATGAATTCCGTTATGGAAATCGGCGAGAAAATCGTTTTCTTAAAAGATGGTCTTAAAGCTTGGGAAGGCTCAAAAGAAACAATTTTTAGAACAGATAATGAGGCTGTAACTAATTTTGTGTATTCTTCAGAATTATTTAAAAAAGTGCGTAAGATGTATATTGAGGAAAATCAGTAATTAATTTCTTCTAATATATACTGTATCTACTTTTAATTCTTCTTTGAGCCATTTTTGAAGTGCTCTTTCCTTAGCTAACACAATACTATCATTTAAAGCGACTTTCCATCTTACATTCGCAACATTAACTGTGTCTATGTTTATAAAATCCTTGGATTCTAACATTTTGGCATAACCAAAAAACTCTAAATCATTGAATCTTACTTTGGCATCGCGTGATAAACTGCTGAATGAAATAGCATCTTTATTGGTATTACTCGACTCAATAAGTTGGTTTAAGCTGGTGATATTTTCCTCTAAGGTTATAATTTGTTTTTGCAATCCATCAATTATATTATCCTTTTCATCTAAATCAGCATAAGCTCTATCTAAAGATTGATTGAGGCGATCTGCACTTCTAGTTTTATTGGCATTAATAACAAGGTCAAAATCTACTAGATTTTCATAGTTGCGCTTTTCATTCTGAAGATCTGAAATCATTTCATCGCTTACATCTCCGTTAAAAAAAAGACTTATTCTTTTATTGTCCTTATCTAACACTTTGCGTTGCAACCAAAGATTGGGATTAGTCTCAATTTCATTTTCAACATAGCTTTTATAGTCCCTTTCGTATTTACTTTCTTGTAAAACGGTTAAAAATGTCCAAAATGCAGGAATCATAACAATAATTGCTACAAGCGAAGCCAACCTTGCAATACGCTTACGTTTTTTGGAGTTAGCATACTTTAGCATAGGAAAGCGCAATAGCTTCAATACTAAAAATGTCGCCAATGCAATAAAAATGGTATTAATACCAAACAGGTACATTGCTCCTCCAAAATACTCCCAATTACCTTTTGCCAAACCATACCCAGCGGTACATAATGGAGGCATTAACGCTGTAGCAATGGCCACACCAAAAATTACAGAAGCAATAGTCCCTCTTTTGGTTCTAGCAATGATAAGAGCTAATCCACCAAAAAAAGCAATCAACACATCTCGAATATCAGGTCTAGTTCGCCCCATTAATTCAGATGTATCTTCACTTAAGGGAAATAACCAAAAGAACAAAAACGCTGTCAATAAACTCAGCACTATCATTGTTAGCAAGTTAATCAGCGATTTTTTTAAAGTATCAATATCGTTTATTGCTATAGAAAGCCCAACTCCCAATATCGGACCCATTAAGGGAGAAATTAACATGGCACCGATTACTACGGCTGTAGAGTTAGCATTCAATCCAACGGAAGCTACCATTATAGAACAAACCAATATCCATGCTGTTGCACCTTTAAAAGGAATATCTGCCTTTATAGCCGCAACAGTTTCATCACGATCTGTATCATCTCTAAAATCTAAAAGCTCACTTAGAAAATTAGAAATACTTGAAAACAGACCTTGGGCATCTTTCTTTACAGCTTCCTTTTTTTCTTCAACAGCATTTTCCTTGTTCATTTCATTCGTCATTTGCGAATTCTCATCTTCGGAAAAGTTGAATTTATTTTCGTCACTCATAATTAACCATATTCTTCCCCAAAATTGGCTTTTACATTTTGGAGTACTTTCTTAATATCTTGCTCTTTAGACTTAGGAAAGATAAGTAAAACTTCATCTTTATCTACAATGATATAATCTTTTAAACCATCTATAACAACGATTTTATCCTTTTTAGATCTAATCATATTACCAGATGCATCTTCCGCCAGGACTTTAGAATTTACTACTGCATTGTTGTTTTCATCCTTATCCAATTTATCATAAAGACTTCCCCAAGTGCCCAAATCATTCCAATCAAAGGTTGCCGGAATTACATATACATTATCGCTCTTTTCCATTAACGCATAATCAACTGAGATGTTTTCAGCCTTACCATAATTATCTCTTATAAAATCATCTTCAAACTCAGTATTATAGATACTATAACCACTTTCAAATAGTTGAAATAATTCAGGTTGATTATTTTTAAAAGCAG